>CATIWO010220134.1:0-18692 GCA_949673435.1 Macaranga tanarius
TCGGTTTATTTGATTTTTGAAAAAATTAATAAATAAAATAAATATAAAAAATTAACATTAATATATCTTATAAATCTTATTAGAATATTGTAAAATTACATAAATAAAATAATTTTAAAATAAAAAAGGTGAAAAGAAAGTCAAAAAAAGAAAAAATAACCGAACCAAACCGCACCGAACCGAAAAATTTCGGTTCAGTTCAATTTGGTATTAGGCATTTTTGAAACCGAACTGAAATAGGTTCGGTTCAATTCAGTTTTAGACATTTTTGAACCAAACCGAACCGACATTTGCTCACTCCTATATTGTTTTATGTTGGTTGTGTTGTATTTCACTCGAAGGTGAAATATGTAAGGAAAGTGAGAAATTGTGATAATGTGTGATAGTGGGGACTGAGTTGGGGCGGATAGTCTCCACTGATTGTGTATGATGGGAAAGCTGAGCCGAGTGTATAGCTATTCATAATTGATATGTATGAAGTGAGGCTGAGTCGGACGGATAGTCTCACTAAATGGCCATATAAACGAGATTGTGATTGTGAGAAATGTAGCCAATACGGCTAAGTGTGAGGTAATTATGTGAAGAAAGATCCGGCCGAATACTAATTTATGTGATGGATATGTAATCTTTGAGTTTATATAACGAATGAATCTTATGTTGTGTGTGTGGTCAAGGATGGATGAAATTTATGTGAAAGAATGGCTAAGTTAATGATAGTTATGTATAATGCAATTGAGATGTGGTGTTGTATGTATGCTTTAAGATACTTCAATTTATCATTTGATCTTAATTGAGTGTAATTGTTCTTGATTAATAAGGTAATTGAGAGAAAAAGATAGTGAAGGTACAGAATTCAGTGCTTAGGCACGACCATGCGTCTTTTATGCACGGATGTGTGCATCCAGAGTGCCAAATTCAAGGATCAGGCACGGCTATGCACCTTTTTCGCACGGCCGTACAGGTTCAGGGTGCTGAGCTCAAGGCTCAAGCACGACCATACATCTTTTGTGCACAGCCGTGCAGGTCCAGGGTTCCAAATTTAAGAACTCAGGCATGGTCGAGTGCATTTTCTACACGGCCGTGCGCAGCTTGTCTTGCAGTAGACTTCTTATAGTTGGTATTTTAAATTATATGTTTCATTAATTAGTTCTTGAGAAGTTTTATAAGTAACATTATATTAGTAATTACTTATTGAGTTGCAAGCTCACTCCTTTGCGCCTTAATTTTTTCAGGACTCGATTAGGCTAAGAGTGTGAAGCTTGCATTGGAGTCTTAGGTGGGCCGAAACAAGTTTGGTGCAACCAAACTTCCTCCTGCATATCATTTGGCATTTTGTATATGATATATTGTGTACTAGATAGCCTTATCTTAAGTATGTGTGTAATGCTTAACAATATATGTACATATGAGTATTGGTATATATAAAGTACATCACCAAGAAATTTTATTATACCACGAGTAGATGTTTGATTTATGCCATGTGTATGTTTATGTTTGTGGTTGTCACATTTAGTATTATCAGAGCAGGGATTAGATTCCCTCGGGACGGGAGAACATGTTGCATGTATGACATATAATATATAAGTCATAGATGACCAATAGTGAATGTGTGTTGCATATGTCAGGATGGAAGGACACCAAGCTCCACATATCGACCCAAAAGAGTCGTCAGAGTCTGTGCATGGTCAATCACCAATGCATTCAGTAGGTGCACCTGAATAATCACAACCTCAACCTCCTCTTCTATAAGCTGCATATCCTCCATTTTTGCAGGAATTTGTTCAGATTATGAAGGAGGTGACCTAAAAACCAACGAATAGTGCTCTAGATGATCACTTTGAGAAGATAAGAAAGCAAGGTGCAAAAGTTTTTGCTGGCACCACTGATCCAATGGTTGAAAAAGAATGGCTAAGAAACACGCAGAGAGTGTTGAATCGAATTACATGTACAACAGAGAAGAAAGTGAGCTACGCAGCATCCTTATTTGAGCAAGATGCACTAGACTGGTGGGAGACGGTGCCTAGAAGTAGAAGTGTACCGAAGACATTAACCTGGGCTGATTTCTTGAAGGAGTTTATTAACAAATTATGATGCTCCCTCACGTCAACATACGAGAATCAACATAAATAAGCATAAACCACATCTAATTTAGATTAAAAGAAATACTTTATATATATCAAAGTACTTATGTACATCAAGTACTTGAGTTATAATTATATAGTAACTTTTCTACCAACCCAATACTATAAAATGTTATGGTCATGCCAATGGACTAAGATGCACAATGCTTTCATCATAAGTGAATGAAGATCTCGCCACTGACCCACCTGAGAAATGCTAAATGACAATGGACCACAAAACTCAGGATTCCCTACTATATCCTGAAAAATAATAATTTGCAAAGGGATAAGCTTGTAACTCAATAAGTAGTAACTAATATAAGTATACTCTAACTTCTCAAGAACTAATTAGCACAAAATAACAAGAATAATTAAAAACATGAACTACACGGGCGTGTGTCTCCCCGTGTAGTTCTCTGAACTAAAATCACTATCGATACACGGTCTGAAACACGGTTGTGCTTCGACCCGTGTATCTCACTGCCAAATTTATTATAAACAAACATGGTCACGGACCTGCCGTGTCTCTATCCGTGTATTTCTCTGCCAAAAATTCAATATGTTTATACGGTCAAGGACACGCCCATGTTCTTTTCTGTGTATTTCTCTGGATAAAAATGCCACCTTAGACACGCTCGTGTCTTATCACACAGCTCGAGACACGCCCGTGTTCATCGCCTGTTAACAACATTACAAAATTCTAAGTGGCTCACAACCACTTCACAACTCAATATCAATCAATAGAAAGCTATCAAATAATAACTCATTCATATATGTGCATATTTATATAATTCAACACACTTCCATTTCATCACAATCACATCTCAACATCTCACAATATCCACCCGGCTCATTCTCACCATTTATGATATACTCACATATATCATTAACTCACAATTCACATATATTGGCTTGCCAATTTCCGCCCGGCTTATATCTCACATTCACACTCACAATTTCCACCCGGCTCATATCTCACTTCATACAAATTCCACCTAACTCATATCTCACACACAATTCCAACATTACTATCATCACATTTATCAAGTTCGCATCTCATTCATACATATCAAATCATCAACATGTTACTTCCACTAAGTAGCATGAATCATTCCAATTTATCTCACAATAATTATACTCATCTCTTAACGGTAAAATCAATTACCGTCATCAATTCACAAAAACATAATACATAATATATACATAATATAAAGAGAGAATTCAAGGTATAATTATATTAGTAATTACTTACAAAAAGCTTCCCAATTTAGAGTGCAACGACTCCTCTAGTGGGCTCCGCTCCCACCAGCTTCCGGCTCTCTTGTATTTTATTCATAATTCAACCTTATGAATATATATATCTTACTTATCCAATATGTATTCAAACATACACATAAATAATCCCCAAAATCTCTAGACATCACCATATAGGTAATATACAAGAAATCACACAACCAACCTATACACTCTGTTTTTAGCATGTTTAATATATGATGTTCATGTTGCTCTTAACAATCACACACACATCCAAAAATCACCAAATTTACACCAACCCTACATAGATGAGTCTACTTGCAATCTCAATTAAAATCACTCAATTATCACATATAGAGAATTAATTATAGCAATTTAAGCAAGAACAGGTCACACAATGTAACAGAGGAAGCAATAAAATGTCTAGTCCATTTTGACCATCTGAACCACATTTTTAGCTCAGACACATAACTTGAGAGTTGTAAAGGACTCTTTAAAGTTTCTCTAACATCAAACAAAATAAGTTTTGGAGATCTATAGCTCAAGTTATGGCCAAAATATAGAGGTTGAAATTTCAGCAAAAACAGAGCACGAATTTAACTATCCAAAATCCTATCCCAAACTCAATCAAAATATAAATAGCTTACCAAATTATGCTCTTAAACCTTGAAGGTTGTTAATTACAGCCTAGATCTTTAACTTCCTCCACCAAACCAACTCTCTCTCTCTCTACCAAATCCCTAGTTTCTTTTGAAAGAATAAGAGTGCAACTAGCTAGTTCTAAATAAACTTATGCACAATAAGAAATGCATGTCACGTTGAAGAAGAAAAGGATATATACAACATCTGTGATATTTATAGCCAAATATCCACTTTACTCCTTAATGAATTGCCACTCTTCCTATCTAGCCTTTGAACGTCTAGTTGCTACACTCTAATCCATTTCTTACCTTACAATTTAGTCCTATTCATCACCTGATTCCAATCTAACAACACTACTCTCTAACCACATACCCTAATAGATCATATAGTAATTAACTACCCTCAAAAGGCATACAATTCATATACTTCATGCATTTATGAATACTAATGCATCGTGTCCACTCTTAACAAGTAATATGTAATGAAATGCATGAAATTGCATGCCCTCACCTTGCAGGCGTTACAATTCTCCCCTCCTTATAAAAATTTTGTCCCCGAAATTTAATTACTCACCACCTCCTAGAAAAAGGTAAGGGTACTTCTGTCTCATATTTTCTTCCACTTCCCATGTGGCTTCCCTTAGTGCATGATAACTCTATTTAACTTTCACCATAGGAATTTCTTTATTTCTTAATTGCTTCACCCTTCGCTCTAATATTTCCACCGGTATTTCTATATAAGTTAGTTTCTCGGAGATTTCTATCTCCAGTTCTTGCACAATGTGACTCGGATCCGATCGATATCTTCTCAACATCGACACGTGGAATACTTTATAAATAGAAGATAATTTTATTGGTAAAGCCAATATATAAGCTAAGGGTCCAATCTTCTCGATAATCTCGTATGGTCCTACGTACCTCAGACTCAATTTCCGTTTCTTGCCAAACCTCAAGATCCCTCTCTATGGAGATACCTTTAATAAAACTTTTTCTCCCACTTGGTAGTCCATTTCTCTCCGTTGTTGATCTACATAAATTTTTTATTGATCTTGTGCTGCTTTGAGACACTTTCTAACTACTTGAATTTTATCCACCATTTTTTAAATCAATTCAAGCCCTTCTAATTGTCTCAGTCCTTTTATATCCCAACATACCGGACTCCGACACATTCTTTCGTATAAAGCCTCATAAGGAGCCATACCAATACTGGAATGAAAACCATTATTATACGCAAACTCCATCAATGGTAGATGATCATCCTAATTCCCTTTAAACTCAAGTGCACATACCTTCATCATATCTTCCAAAGTCTGAATGGTTCTTTCAGACTGTCCATCCATTTGAGGATGAGATGCTGTGCTAAAATGTAACTTGGTTCCCAACGCTCCCTGTAAGCTATCCCAAAAATGGGATGTAAATCTTGGATCCCTATACAATAGATAATGGCACTTCATGTAATTTTACTATTTCTAAAACATACAAAGCAGCTAGATTGTCCAATGGATTAGTTTGTTGTATTAGTAGAAAATGTGCAGACTTGGTAATTATATTAACTATTACCCAAATTGCATCATGTCTCTGAAAATTTCAAGGTAATTCCACAATAAAATCCATTGTTATCTTCTCCCATTTTCATTCGGAAATCATCAAAGATTGCAATTTACCTGCAGGTGCCTGATGTTCAGCTTTCACTTTCTGACAAATCAAATATTTAGCCAAAAACTCTGCCACATCCTTCCTCATCGTTAGCCATCAATAAGAAGGTCTAATATTCTGGTACATCTTGGTACTCTCCAGGTGCATTGCATAAGGTGCATTATGGGCTTCATCCATAATATGCTTTCTCAGTTCACTAACATCGGGTACACACACGACCTTGAATTACTATTGTACCATCCTCTCGAATTGTAAATTGTTGATTTCTTCCCGATTCCACTTTCCTTTTCATCTTTTGCAAATAAGAATCTTCCATTTGTGCTTCCTTAATTTGATCTCTTATTGAGGGTTTAACTTACAATGTAGCTAATAAATAATCTTCTTTGACATATACTAAAACATTTATAGCTCAAAGAGCTACTAAATTTTTGGTATTGTAGTTAACCATTTCCACACTTTGTTCCACTGTTTTTCGACTCAGGGCATCCACTACCACATTTGCCTTTCCTCGATTGTAGTTTATGGTACAGTCATAGTCTTTCAACAGTTCCATCCATCTTCACTGCCTCACATTCAATTCCTTTTGCGTAGGAATATACTTCAAACTCTTGTGATCAATGTATATCTAAAATGTCTCACCATAAAGATAATGCCTCCGATCTTCAAGGCATGTACAATTGTAGCTAACTCTAAATCGTGTGTAGGATAATTGACTTCATGGGTTTGTAGTTGCCTCGAAGCATACGCTATCACATTTCCATTTTGCATCAAAACACATCCCAATCCCTGTTTAGAAGCATCTCTATAAACTATAAA
This sequence comes from Macaranga tanarius, assembly GCA_949673435.1. Taxonomy (NCBI): domain Eukaryota; kingdom Viridiplantae; phylum Streptophyta; class Magnoliopsida; order Malpighiales; family Euphorbiaceae; genus Macaranga; species Macaranga tanarius. The sequence goes on from CATIWO010220134.1 coordinate 6,488, forward strand.
ACCTCCCTCTCTAGTTGGTAATGCCAAAATAGGAGCAGTAGTAAGTGTCTTCTTTAGCTCTTCAAAACTACTTTAGCACTTCTTTGTCCGCTGAAAAGGTATATTCTTCCTCAACAAATTTGTCAATGGTCTAGCAATCACTGAAAAATTCTGCACAAACCTCCGATAATATCCCGCTAAGCCCAGAAAACTCCGAACTTCAGTCATATTCCGAGGTGATTCCCACCCTATTACCGCTTTAATTTTGGATTGATCCGGCTGTACACCATCCTTTGATACCACATACCCCAGAAAAGCAATTTCTCTCATCCAGAACTCACACTTGGAAAATTTAGCATATAATTGTTTTTCCTGTAATATCTGTAATGTTATCCGAAGATGCTGCTCATGCTCCTCTTGACTTGGTGAGTAGATCAATATATCATCAATAAAGACAACTATGAACTCATCCAAGTATCGTTGAAATGTCTTGTTCATCAATGACATAAATACAGTTGGTGCATTAGTTAATCCAAATGGCAAAACTATAAATTCATAATGACCATACCTCGTTCTAAATGCCATTTTAGGAATAGATTGTTCTCCCACCCGAAGTTGCCAATATCCCAATCTTAAATCAATTTTAGAAAGCACTGTGGCTCCCTTCAACTGATCAAGTAAATCATCTATTATGGGAAATGGATACTTGGTTTTTACAGTTATCTTGTTTAATTGCCAGTAATCAACATACAACCTCATACTTCCATCTTTCTTCCTCACAAACAAGACTGGTGCTCCCCACGGTGAATACTTAGTCGAATGAATCCCTTCTCTAGTAATTCCTCTAATTATTTCTTCAACTCTTTTAACTCTAGTGGAGCCATTCTATATGGTGCAATAAAAATAGGTACTGCCCCTGGAACTGTTTCAATCTCAAAGTCTACCTCTCTATATGGTGGTAATCCCGATAACTCAACCAAAAACACGTCCGAAAAGTCTCTAATTACTGGTACTTCCATCACCCCCGTACTAACCTTTGTCATGTCAATAATGGTAGCTAGATAGGCATCACACCCTTCCCATATCAATCGAAAAGTTGTGACCGCTAAGATCAGATAAGTCGGAACTATTTTTCTCTTCCCCACCATCACTATCTTTCTTTGCCCCGATATACTTATAATCACCTCCTTCGTTTGACAGTCGACTATAGCATGATATTTAGATAACCAATCCATTCCTAAAATCACATTAAACTCTCGTAATTGTATAACAATTAAGTTCACATGCATAGTAACACCATCTACAATAATTGGATAATTCCTCATTATTGTACTCATACTCACAACACCCCTAGTAGGCATAGAGACACACACATCATATCCTAATGGTTCAACAATGCCATTTATGCGTGACATAAAATCATAGGCAATAAATGAACATGTAGACCCAGGGTAAATTAATATATATGCTTCTTGTTCAAGTATAGTGAATATACCGGTGATAACATCTGGTGCTATAGGAGCTTCCTGCCAGGTAATGGCATACACCCGAGCTTGTCTTTGTGGTTTTCCTACCACTCCAGATTGAGTGAAAGTGCCCACTCCTCCTCCATGGTTACCCCTACCCCTTCCATGACCGAAAGTCACTTGTGGCATGTTCTCTCCCATACTATTCTGTCGGGTGGCTTGAGGTTGTTCCACACTTCTTCTCAAAGGACAATCTCTAATAAAATGTCCCGACTGACTGTAGTAGTAGCATATGTTAGGCTTCGGTCCCCAACACTCACCCGTATGTACTCTACCACATTTGGGACATGCTAAAGAGAAGGTATTTCTTGCTGACATAGCTGAGCCCCTTCTACTTTCAAAGCCTTCAGAGCCCCTATTATAGAAAATCCCCCCTGACCTACCGAACTGACTCATACCATGCCTTCTGATTCCACCTCGATGAGAACTGGATCCAGAACCTCGAAAAGAAGAGGTACCACCAACTCTAAATGGCGTAGTGAATGTATCGGTAACTCTTTTCCTTTTTACTTTGAATGTGGTTCTCTCCACCATTGTTTCCTCAGCCCGTATTACAGTCTCTAACAATTCTTTATATATTTGAGACTTCACCACAAGCTTCTTTTGAATTTCTAGCTTCAGCCCTCTCTCAAATTTGCTTCTCTTTAGTTCATCTGTAGCCACCTCTTCCGGTGTATACCTAGAGAGTCTTATAAATTGCACTTCATAATCTGCAACTGAGAGATCATTCTATTGGAGTTCAAGAAATTCAATCTTCTTCTTATCCCTGTATAAGGCTGGCATATACTTTTCTGCAAACTCCCATGAGAATTGAGCCCAAGTTACCATCATGGGCATATCACGGCTCCCCGACACTGTTTCCCACCAATCCTATGCATCTTGTTGGAACAGGGATATCGCATAACTTACTTTCTTCTCGGTTGTACAATTAAACCGATTTAAGATCCTCTCAGTAATCCAAAGCCATTCCTCCGCCACTGTTGGGTCTGTAATGCCTCTGAAAACATTGGCACCTTATTTCTATATTTTCTCAAAGTTCTCATCCAATGTACTTTCCGTTTGCTTTACTTCTCTCATCATTTGTACAAACTCCGGCATAAAAGAATTCTCGGCCATTTGTGGAGCCTGAGATCTCTCCTATTCATTTAATGCAGGTATGTTTGTATGACTATGCACAGACTCTGAGGACTCTTCGGGGCTAGTGCGATGTGTATTATGCTTTTCCATCCTACATGTGTTTTTAAACACACATCAATATTATGCATTCTTATAATCTACACATCATGCCATGGAATGTATATGCAATATGCCTCTATGTCCCATAAATCTAATTCCCGCTTTGATACCACTAAATGTAATGGCCCCTCACGTCAACATACGGGAATCAACATAAATAAGCATAAACCACATCTAATTTAGATTAAAAGAAATACTTTATATATACCAAAGTACTTATATCCATCAAGTACTTGAGTTATAATTACATAGTAACTTTTCTACCAACCCAATACTATAAAATGTCATGGTCATGCCAATGGACTAAGATGCACAATGCTTTCATCATAAGTGAATGAAGATCTCGCCACTGAACCCACCTGAGAAATGCTAAATGACAACGGACCATGCAACTCAGGATTCCCTACTATATCCTAAAAAACAACAATTTGCAAAGGAATGAGCTTGCAACTCAATAAGTAGTAACTAATATAAGTATACTCTAACTTCTTAAGAACTAATTATCATAAAATAACAAGAATAATTAAAAATATGAACTACATGGGCATGTGTCTCCTTGTGTAGTTATCTGAACTAAAATCACTATCTATACATGGTCTAAAACACGGCCGTGTTTTGACCCATATATCTCACTGCCAAATTTGTTATAAATAAACACGGTCACGGACCTGCTGTGTCTCTGCCCGTGTATTTCTCTACCTAAAATTTAGCATGTTTACACTGTTAAGGAAACAACCGTGTTCTTTCCCGTGTATTTCTCTGGAAAAAAAATTCCACCTTAGACATGCCCGTGTCTTATCACATGGCTCGAGACATGCCCATGTCTCAGCCTGTGTTCATCACTTGTTAACAACATTACAAAATTCTAAGTGGCTCATAACCACTTCACAACTCATTATCAATCAATAGAAAGCTATAAAATAATAACTCATTCATATGTGTGCATATTTATATAATTCAACACACTTCCATTTCATCATAATCACATCTCAACATCTCACAACATCCACCCAGCTCATTTTCACCATTTATGATATACTCACGTATATCATTAACTCACAATTCATATATATTAGCTTGTCAATTTCCACCCGGCTCATATCTCACTTCACACAAATTCCACCCAACTCATATCTCACATATAATTCCAACATTACTATCATCATATTTATCAATTTTGCATCTTATTCATACATATCAAATCATCAACATGTTACTTCCATTAAGTAGCATGAATCATTCCAATTTATCTCACAATAATTATACTTATCTCTTAACGGTAAAATCAATTATCGTCATCAATTCACAAAAACATAATACATAATATAAAGAGAGAATTCAAGGTATAATTATATTAGTAATTACTTACAAAAAGCTTCCTAACTTAGAGTGCAACGACTTCTCTGGTGGGCTATGCTCCCTCCGGCTTCCGGCTCTCCTGTATTTTATTCATAATTTAACCTTATGAATATATATATCTCACTTATCTAATATATATTCAAACATACACATAAATAATCCCCAAAATCTCTAGACATAACCATATAGGTAATATACAAGAAATCACATAACTAACCTATATGCTCTGTATATGCTCTGTTTTTAGCATGTTTAATGCATGATGTTCATATTGCTCTCAACAATCATACACATATCCAAAAATCACCAAATTTACACCAACCCTACATACATGAGTATAATTTCAATATCAATTGAAATCACTTAATTATCATATGTAGAGAATTAGTTATAGCAATTTAAGCAAGAATAGGTCACACAGTGTGACAAAGGAAGCAATAAAATGTCTAGTCCATTTTGACCATCTGAACCACATTTTTAGCTCAAACACACAACTTAAGAGTTGTAAAGGACTCTCTAAAGTTTCTCTAATATCAAACAAAATAAGTTTTAGAGCTCTATAGCTCGAGTTATAACTAAAATATAGAGGTTGAAATTTCAGCAAAAATAGAGTACGAATTTAACTATTCAAAATCCTATCCCAAACTCAATCAAAATATAAATAGCTTACCAAATGATGCTCTTAAACCTTGAAGGTTGTTAATTACAGCCTAGATCTTCAACTTCCTCCACAAAACCAACTCTCTCTCTCTCTCTACCAAATCCTTAGTTTCTTTTGAAAGAACAAGAGTGCAACTAGCTAGTTTCAAACAAACTCATGCACAATAAGAAATGTATGTCACGTTGAAGAAGATAAGGATACATACAAAATCTATGATATTTATAACCAAATATCCACTTTGCTCCTTAATGAATTGCCACTCTTCCCATCTAGCCTTTGAACTTCTAGTTGTTACACTCTAATCCATTTCTTACCTTACAATTTAGTCCTATTCATCACCTAATTCCAATCTAACAACACTACTCTCTAACCACATACCCCAATAGTTCATATAGTAATTAACTACCCTCAAAATGCATACAATTCACATACTTTATGCATCATGTCCACTCTTAACAAGTAATATGTAATGAAATTGCATGCCCTCACTTTGCAGGCATTACACAAATACATGTCGGTTGTTTATAAAGCTAGAAAGAAGTTAGAGTTCCTTAATTTTAAGCAAGATGATTTATCAGTGGCTGAATATGAGGTTCAGTTTGTCAGACTCTCAAAATATGCACCGAAAAAAGTGGCAATGGATGAGTTAAAGAGAGATAAATTTGAAAGAGGGTTGAACCTTGAAATTTGGGAGTGGATAACAATTAAGCCACCCACCTACAGAGACTTACTGGAGACAGTACTCAGAGCTGAGGAAATAATAGTGGAGAGAAACACATTAGAAGCCAAAAGAAAGAGAGCTATTAATGCATTTACTACTTCAAATAGAACCAGCGGTGGATCATTCTTTAGGGGTGCTAGGTTTCAACGATGAAGTTTTAGAGGACGTGGGTCGATTCGACCTAGTAAACCAATAGGGAGCACATTTACCAAAGGCAGTGGAAGGATAGATAGTCGAAGGAATGTTGTTAGAGGTAGATGTACAAGCAGCATTTCAATTCCAATGTGCAACATATATGGTAGATTTCATTATGGGGAATGTTGGGGTCTAAAACCTAATGTATATTACCATTTTAACCAATCGGGTCACTTTATGAAGGAATGTCCATTGAGGACAGGTATTGGGGGGTCTCAGATGACAGTATAAAGTAGTGCTGGAGAAAATTTTCCATAGGCTGGTAGAGGCAGAGGTCATGGAAGAGGAAGTGGAGTGAGCTCCTCAACCCCGACCGAGTCCACTGGACAAACCCCAAGTCAAGCTAGAGTGTATCCTATAACCAGACAAGAAGCTCCTAATGCACCTGATGTGGTTATAGGTACCTATACTATCCTTGGTCATGATGCATTTGTGTTAATAGATCCTGGATCCACATGCTCATTTATATCGTATGAATTTGCATTGACAGTTTATGGTACTATTGAATCATTAGAGAATGATATATATGTATCTATACCGGCTAGGGGTGTCACAGTTATGAATAGGGTGGTTAGATCATGCCCTATAGTAGTTGATGATATAATTTTGTATGCGGACTTAATAGTCATTAAATTAGAAGAATTTAATGTCATTTTAGGAATGGATTGGTTATCTAGACATCATGCTATTGTAAATTGTTATACAAAAGAAGTAGTTATAGAAGTTTCAGGATAAAGAAAAATAGTCTTAGTAGGGGAGAGAAAAACTATTCCTGCTTGTCTTATTTCATCTACAATAGTATTTCAATTGATTAGAAATGAGTGTGAAGCATATTTGTCTAGCATCATTGATACGTCACAGATTAGTCCGAGAGTGATGAATGTACAAGTTGTTAGAGAATTTTTAGATGTATTTTTGGAGGAATTATCGGGTTTGCCACCATATCGAGAAGTGAATTTTGAGATTGACACCATACCTGGGGTGGCACCGATATCAATTGCTCTATATAAAATGGCGCCTTTAGAATTGAAAGAATTGAAGAAGAAGCTGGAAGAATTATTAGAAAAAGAGTTTATCATACCAATTATATCACCCTGGGGATCACTGGTATTGTTTGTGAAAAAGAAAGATGGAAGTTTGAGACTGTGTATCAACTACAGGCAATTAAATAGGATCACAGTGAAGAACAAATATCCATTGCCTAGAATTGATGACTTGCTTGATCAGTTGAAGGATGCTTCAGCATTTTCAAAGATTGATTTAAGATCTGGCTACTGGCAACTTCGAGTAGCAGAGCATTCCATTCCAAAGATAGCATTTACAACTCGATATGGGCACTATGAATTTCTAGTTATGCCATTCGGTTTAACCAATGCACCGACAACATTTATGTCTTTGATGAACAAGACTTTCTAGTCATATTTGGATCAATTTTTTATTATGTTCATTGACGATATACTCATTTATTCATCAAGTTGAAAAGAGTATGAGAAGCATCTTCGAATAGTTTTGCAAGTACTTTGGGAGAAGTAGTTGTATGCCAAATTCAGTAAGTGTCAATTCTAGATGGAGGAAATTGTATTCCTTAGCCATATAGAGAAGAAGTGCAGCCAGACCCGTCAAAGATTAAAGCTATTTTGGAGTGGGAAGTGCCTAGGAATGTAACCGAGATTTGAAGTTTCTTGGGTTTATGAGGGATTTTTCAGTTATTGCCAAACCATTGATAACTTTGTTGAAGAAAAATACTTCTTATCAATGGGATAAAGCATGTCAATGTAGCTTTGAGAAGTTGAAAGAAACCCTCACTACGGCTCCTGTTTTAGCATTACTAACTAGAAATGAAGGCTTTATATTCTTCAGGACAAGGATTGGGTTGTGTGCTTATGTAAAATGGAAGGGTGATAGCCTATACATCTAGATAACTATAGCCTCATGAAATGAACTACCCGACACATGATTTGGAGTTAGCCGCCATTGTTCACGCCTTAAAGACTTGGAGGCATTGCTTATATAGAGAGACATTTTCCATCTTCACCGACCATAAAAAGCTTGAAGTATATTCCTACTCAAAAGGAATTAAACTTGAGACAATGAATATGGATGGAATTATTAAAGGATTATGATTGCACCATCGAGTATCATCCGGGAAAGGCAAATGTCGTAGCGGATGCTTTGAGCAGAACAACTAAAGAGTGCTCTGCAGGATTGAGCTATCATGATATGGATAATTTAGTGGCCTTACGGGCAATGAATGTTTCATTTGATGTTGAAGAAAATCAATTATTGGCTGCATTAAAAATTAAACCATCATTGGAGGATCAAATTTAAGGTGTTCAAATGGAAGATGCCTACTTAAAGAAGATGAAAGAAAAGGTAGAAGCAGGACTCAATACGTAATTTACCATGAGAGAGGATGGTATGTTGATGATTGAAAATTACGTATGTATTCCGAATAGCGGTGAATTAAGAAAGCAAATCATGAATGAAGCACATATCACTCCTTATGCGATGCACCCCGATAGCACTAAATTGTATCGAGACTTGAAGTCATTCTATTGGTGGCCAGCAATGAAAAGAGATATAGCAGAGTTTGTTGTAAGATGTTTGACTTGTCAACAAGTAAAGGTAGAACATCAAGCTCCTGCTGGGAAGCTGCATCCTTTAGCAATACCAGAATAGAAATGGGAAACGATTACCATGGATTTTGTGATTGGACTGCCTTATACTTTTTGGAAGTATGATACGGTATGGGTGATAGTTGATCAGTTGACTATGTCGGCTCATTTCATGCCGATACAGATAAGTGATTCTTTAGATAAGTTAGCTTCCTCGTACATTATAAAAATTATGAGGCTACATGGAGTTCTTTTATCCATTATGTCCGATAGAGATTCGAGATTCACTTTACACTTTTGGGAGAGTTTACAAAAAGCTTTGGGGACAAAGTTACATTTTTCTACTGCATTTCATCCGTAAACAAATGGTCAATTAGAAAGGACCATCCAGACATTAGAAGATATGATGAGAGCTTATACTTTGGAGTTTAAGAGTAATTGGGATGATCACTTACTATTATTGGAATTTGCCTACAACAACGAATATCACTATAGCATCGGAATGGCGCCTTATAAAACCTTGTATAGGAGAAAATGTAGAAGCCTAATATGTTAGGATGTTGAGGTCTTGAGATAACTTGAAGGTCCAGATTTGGTGCAAGAATAGTAGATAAAATTCAAGTGGTCAAGAAATGTCTAAAAGTGGCACAAGATCGACAGAAAAGTTATGCAGATCGACACCGCTGGGAGATGGACTATCAAGTTAGTGAGAAAGTCTTTTTAAAAGTGTCACCATAGAGGGGAATTTTAAGATTTGGAAGGAATGGAAAATTAAGTCCAAGATATGTGGGACCGTATGAAATTTTAGAGAAAGTGGGACCGTTGGCATATAAATTGGCCTTGCCAAGAGAACTATCTTCTATTCATGATGTATTCCATATGTCTATGTTGAGACAGTATAGATCGGATCCTAGTCATATGATACAAGAGCCTGAGATAGAGATTTCCAAAGGATTAATGTACGTGGAAGAACTGATGGAAATCCTAGATCGGAAGGTGAAGCAATTGAGGAATAAAAAGATTTCAATAGTGAAGGTGAAGTGGAGTCATCATTCCCCTAGAGAAGCAACATAGGAGGTAGAAGGACTAATAAAATAGAAATACCCGTATCTTTTTCTGGAAGAGGGTAAGTTGTTAAATTTCGGGGATGAAATTTTTATAAGGAGGGGAGAATTGTAACACCCACCATTTTAAATGCGTAATCATATCATATGCATTGCCTTTATATACATAGTTTAATGGTGAATTCAATTTAAGTTGGGAATGTGTGTGAATTGTAGAGAGAGACTTAATTACAAGGAAAGTTGAGGTTAGATTGTCACAATAGAAAGTTATGGGTTATTGTGTAATAATCCTATTTCATTAAGGGGCTTAGATGTAATTATGGTGATATATACAATAGCTATCAAGATTTTGCATTAAATGGTTATGGTTGTGCATTTATTTATAGAGACACCTTAGTGTATATTTAGAGAGTTGTGATTGGTTGTGAGTATATGTGTATATGTGTGTGTTTGTTTAGATGTAGTGTGTAGAGATTTATATAAGGAAGAAGAAGAGAGTATTATGTTGAGTTTTGAGAGGTTTTGATCTTGTTTTCTTTATCTAACAATAATATTAAGAAGCTCTAGGAGGTCTAGAATCTATTGAAGCATCATTTTGGTAAGCTTTATATGCATTGTTGATAATTGAAGTTAGGTTTTGGTTGTTTCAATTCGTGCTATATTTTCTCTGTATTTTAGTATTATTGTTTTGGCCATAACATGGGTTACAGAGCTCTAATTTGATCATGATTAGAGGCTCTAAAAACTTTAGAGAGTCCTCTACAACGTTTATGTTTTAAACTTTAATAGAATATGTGGTTAAGAGGGTCTAATAGGGCTCAACATTTTATTGCTCATGCTGGTGGCCCTGTTGTACCTGAATTGATTTAAAAATTCATAATTAATTCTATATATGTCTGATTTGAGTAATTCCAATTGGAATTGAAAGTAGACTCATAATACTAGCTTTGATAGTAATATCATAGTCATTGGACTTGTGTGTGCATCATTTGGTTATATTGAACTTTGAACACTAAATTATATTTAGTGAGATTGAATGCAAGCACAATGGTTGTTATGTGAGATTGATGTATGATTATGTGTAGAAGTTAATAAAAGGAAGGAAAGCACTCATAATTAGAAGAAAGACCTTGGTTGAAGTTGAAATCACTTAGAGGTAAGTAATTACTAATGTATGTTATGTATATATGCTAAGCTCTTATGTATATTTTGTGTATTCCCTTTAATGGAATTGAATGAATGTATAGATTAGTGAATGTGATGTGGAATGAGTTTCCACCTTTCCTTTTGTATATTGGTTATGTGAGGATTTGTGGCAAAGGATGCTATATATGTGTATTGTGGTATATTATTGGTATATGATCGGTATATTTTCAATTTATGATTGTGTATGTTAATATTATGAATATGAGAATGGATTAGTGTTCATGGAGAGAATAATAATGAATTTTTGTTATAATAACTTATTGAGGTGCAATTGCATGGAATTATATTATGTTATATTGGTTGTGTTGTATTTCACTAGAAGGTGAAATATATAAGGAAATTGAGAAATTGTGATAATGTGTGATAGTGGGGACTGAGCCGGTGGATAGTCTCCACTGATTGTGTGTGATGGGTAAGCTGAGCTGGATGTATAGCTACCTATGATTGATATGTGTGAAGTGAGACTGAGCCGGGCGGATAGTCTCACTAAATGGCCATATAAATAAGATTATGATTATGAGAAATATAGCCATTGCGGCTAAGTGTGATATAATTATATGAGGAAAGATCCGACCGAATACTAATTTGTGTGATGGATATGAAATCTTTGAGTTTATATAACGAATGAATCTTGTATTGTGTGTGTGGTCAAGGATGGATGAAATTTATGTGAAAGAATGGTTAAGTTAATGATAGTTATGTATAATGTAATTGAGATGTGGTATTATATGTATGCTTTAAGATACTTTAATTTATCATTTGATCTTAATTGAGTGTAATTGTTCTTGATTAATGAGGTGATTGAGAGAAAAAGATAGTGAAGGTATAGAATTTAGTTCTTAGGCACAACTATGCATCTTTTATGCACGACCGTGTGCATCTAGAGTGCTAAATTCAAGGATCAGGCACGAACATGTACCTTTTTCGCACGACCGTGTAGGTTCAGGGTGCTGAGTTCAAGGCTCAGGCACGACTATGCGTCTTTTATGCACGACCATACAGATCCAGGGTTCTAAATTTAAGAACTTAGGCACGACCGTGTGCATTTTCTGTACGGCCGTGCGTAGCTTGTCTTGCAGTAGACTTCTTGTAGTTAGTATTTTAAATTATATGTTTCATTAATTAGTTCTTGAGAAGTTTTATATGTAACATTATATTAGTAATTGCTTATTGAGTTGCAAGCTCACCCCTTTACGCCTTAATTTTTTTAGGACTCGATTAGGCTAACAGTGTGAAGCTTGCATTGGAGTCTTAGGTGTGCCGAAACGAGTTTGGTGCAACCAACATTCCTCCTGCATGTCATTTGGCATTTTGTATATAATATATTGTGTACTTGATGTGTACTAATCCACAAGCGTACATAATCATATCAAGTAGTAAATAAAGATATCGTCCCACAGGGATTGTAGGTTGAATACTGCAATACTCACAATGTTTGATTGTTTAGACAACGAAATAGAGTTTGGATTCTTTAAAGACTAACACTAAATTAAAATAGAAAAAAAAATTCAATTTCAAACAAATATTAAAAACTAGGGTTCTTATTCTCAATTGGACCATTTCAAATGATTGATTTACTAACTAGGTCTACACTAGTTCTAATTCATTTTGAAAGGATCTTAGAAACTATAGATTTTCCTCTC
>CATIWO010220171.1:0-15569 GCA_949673435.1 Macaranga tanarius
TCAGTGTTATTGTATATCCATGTGAATATAATTAATAACACATGTAATTAATATAAATAATGATGTAAATAATAAAAATATAATTATTAAGACATTAAAACAATTTTATATTTTGTTAATTAAAAAGTTAACAAAATAAATGTCATGTACAAGAAATAAAATAAATTTTGGATGAAATTGGTCTAAAATATTAGACATGTAAAAATACACATTATGTAATAAATAAATAAAAAAGTATTTGTTGTGATGAACAGTGCACAACAAATTTGCTGTTGCACTGTTCACAACAGCAAATTTTGCAGCAGAATTACTGCCCGGTTGGACAGTAAATTTGCTGAAAATCAGCAAATTTGCTGCATAAGGTCATCCCGTTGGAGATGACCTAAGAAAATAGCATGATATATAATGGTACATGTTTTTTAATTTAATTGATTTTTATTTTGTTTATATCCCACAAAATAAAAATATTTTTTTATCAAGAAATTTTTTTTTTAAGAAAAAAATACGAGTCACCATAAAAACTGCCATCAATTATCACTTGAAATTCATGGCAGAAAAAAGGAAAATGGTAGAAACTCATAATAATTACGTTTTTCTCTTTTATCTTTTTAGAATTTGGATAAAAAGATTTTTTAAAAGATTTTTCTCATTTTCTCATAAAAATATTTTTTTATAAGATTTAAAAGATTTTTCTTTTAATAATAGAGGTTTTTTTTATAAGATTTAAACCGTTGCATACACTTCTCAATAATTTTAATTAATGTGGACAACTTTTTATAGATGACTTATTGATGTTATAAATTATAATATTTTTTAATATTTTCATTTTTTAAATTTAAAAAAATTCTAATTTAAAAAATTATTTATAATTATTGCACAATTCGTGCTTTCATAAAAATCGATCAAAACAATGCACACATGACCATTTTAAAGAAAAGTTACCATAGACGTTTTATTTTTTTTTTTAAATAATTTGATAAAAAAACATATTATATAATTATAAATAATTTGACAAACTAAAATATTTTATAAAATTGAAATTAATTAATTTTTTTTTAAAATTACAAATTTCATAAATTTGACAACCAATTCCTTTATAAATAGATGCATTGCAACACTTTCAAATCTAGCTTGTATAATTGCGTCAACTCTATTAATTAATTATGCGAACAAACGTCAAGATTTTTTTTTTTAAAAAAATACTAAATCACGAACTGTTCCAAATGTTAGATTAACTACACCTAATGTTTTGCTAATCCATTGAAGAAAACACCATAGATTAATAAAACCCAATCTGACTAATATCATAAATAGGGTCATACTCTAAGCTAGTATTAAGGTAATTAACGTGTGTAACATGCCCCCTAAACGTGGGCCATGTACCCATTTCAGCGACAAATTAGGCTGAGATAATGACCTTTTGGAATCATGTTTCTAATTATGGAGTATCAATTATTCAACATGCAAATACATTAGCATTTCTTTATTAAACAAAGCTAACTTTGTGCTCAATACATGCCGCAACTTGCTGCTTTGAGTAAATAGCAAATGCACTAAAAGAAAAGGGTTTGTCAGCATTAAAACTAACTCTCTGGATCTCTATTATATTAAGAAAAAAATGTAACCTTTGTCTTTTTGCTAATTATCTGTGTTTATTTTAAAATTGCACACAAATGTTGTATATTTTTTAGTGCATCATGTGTTTTAAATTTTTATGGTGAGTAATTGTATAGGTGGAAAATAGCTGTGTACCGTTCCTCTGAACATAAGTTTTCAAAATATTTTTATTTTTAAAGTAAAAAAATTTAATTTTATAACATTATAACACCTCCATAACTTTATTTTTAATCATATAAAATAAATTAATTCTGAAAAATAAGACAAAAAAAAAGGTTCAATTAACTATCTCAATTACAATGTGACTTGATCATTATTGATAAGTTTTAAGAAATTGAAAGAAAAAGAAAATGGGTTTGCCATCTGTATACACATGCATTATATATTTAGCCCTAAACCAAGAGATACAAAAGTTTTATCTTAAAATTAAGGATATTGATGGAAGTCGCATCTTTTATAAAAATGTCCCCTCATAATATAGGGGTATTTTATTTTTTTTAATAGTGGTAATATTTTTGCGTTGCAACCTGCAAGGTACTGTAACGTCGCAACTCGCGACGTTAAATATTACCCTAAAATTAAACTGCAATTATAGTGTTAAGTTTTTTTTTTTGACCAACAATTATAGTGTTAAGTTGGTTCAACTACTTCACACACAGTACGAGATACATGTGACCTCGGGCTCTGCATTATCTCAAATGTAAGTACAACATTAGTCCTAAACAAACCCACCCATAATTTTCCAGAACTTGTAGCGATGTCTTGACACTGGTTTTACCCAGTTTTGTGCAACTGAAAAGCAATTTAAACTTAGGTTGGAACAAATATTGATACATTGGGATCTTTAAATTTTGCAACTTTCTTTGAAAATTTTATAAAGGTAACATTAATTTTTTTTGAAACTTTTAAGAGCCATGATTAGACAAGCCATAGTAATATAGTATAGTTTTAAAAGCTGCGATGATAAGCACTTTAAACTTAGAGTTTTTGATTTTCTCTTCTCATCTAGCAATCAAATTGGGGAGCTTTAGAAGATTTATAAGCTTTTGAGAGCATTAATTTTGTAAGTCTTGCATTTATTTTGTTATTTGAAGTTAGGTTTGGTTGGTTGTAAATTCGTGTTCTGTTTTCTAATTTCATTAGTCATAGTCTTTTGGCCATAACTTGAGTTGTGGACCTCTGATTTGAGCAAGGTTTAATGTTCTGGAAACCTTAGAGAGTCCTCTACAACTTTTGTATTTTATGCCAGAGCTAATTTTACTGTTAAGATTAACTGGCACAACTTTATATTTTCTTGCTCAACCAGCCAACTCTGTTTTTCCTGTTTTATCCGAGTTACATCAAAAATCCATAATTAATTTCACACACATCCAAATTGAGTAATTCTAGTTAGAATTTGAAGTAGATCATAAGTATAGCTTCAATAATATTTTCATAATTTTTAGAAATGTGTGTGAATTATTTGGATATTTTGAACCTTGAGCATATTGTTGCACCTAGTTACATCTAGTGAGTTTGGTGCAAGTGTCATGGTTGCTACATGAATTGATATATGAATTGTGTATAGGCATGGATAAGAATATTGGAGATACTACTCACTAGAGGAACTTTGCTTTTAAAGGAGTTAAAGCACTTGAGGTAAGTAGTTATTGTTATATAATGAATGAGATGCAAGGACATGTAGTATTATCAATTAAATATTACTCTTATTTTTGTAATTGATAAATTAAGAATTGTATGGGAACAATAATGCTTGTGAGATATACTAAGTAAATATATGGTGGACTTAGTTTGGAACATGTACCAGCATTGAAAGGAAATGCATATGGATGAATTATGAATATTGAGTTGTAGTATGGAATGTGAAAATACTATGGTATGCTACGACGTGATTGATATTTGCATACTAGAGTGAGGTATATATTGATAAAATTTTTATGAGTTATATGGTTGAATGTAGTAAATATGAATTGTGATGGTATTAAATTTATGGTAGTAAGTGTGTATGTATTGTGAACTTGAGTTGGCCATTGGGTGTAAATGAGGTTATATTTGTGAGTAAATATAGATATAATGTGTGATGAACATGTCGATTGGCTAAGTGATCGTCGACTATGTTCATTGTAATTAAGCCAATTGGCTAAGTGACGTCGACATAAGTGAATTATTGAGTATGTTGATTGACTAAGTGACCGTCCACATACGTGAATTGTTGATTATGTCGATTGGCTAAGTGACCATTGACAGTGTGAAATATGATTAAGTCGATTGGCTAAGTAACCATCGACTCTGTGAATTATTGATTATGTCGATTGGCTAAGTGACCGTCGACATTGTGACTTGTTGAATATGTCGATTGGCTAAGTGATCGTCGACATTGTAAATGATACTACATTGATAATGATATGTTGTGAGTGACGAGGATACTGAATAGTGAACATGATAAGTGTCCTTGCATTTATGCTTATTCATGATATATTAATTGGGGTTGTATAAAATATGAAATGTAAATATAATATGGTAAAGGAAGGATTTAGTTGAATTAAGTATACATTGAGTATACTTTTGGTATGTTTTTGGTAATGTGATATTATTATGGTATGTTACATATGCTTAAAATTGGCATACTAAAATGAAGTTTATATATATGATGGTATTGATTTGTGAGGTTATGTGTGAGGAATGTTTATCCGGATACTAACCTATACATTGAACATACATTCCTTTAATATTATGCTTATGAATGAGTTCGAGTGTGTAATGGAATGTTTGAATATAAATAATGGATGTGGATGCTCTTTAATTGTGAATGATTGAAATTATGTGTTAATGGATATTTTGGTGTGGATTAGTATGTTTAGGATGTATTGTTGTGGCTTAAATTTAATTATATTCATGTACTTTGATATCACTAGTTACTTCAAGGGCATTTTCATCCATCCATATAAATGAATTAAGTCTAAGTGTCTTCATAAAAGTTGTAGTCCTCTGAAATAGCTTTCCATAGCCTCTTGAATCATTTAAATCTAAGTCCTATAGAGAGAGTTATAGCTGAAAAAGTGTGACATATTCTAGTCTAGCGATCGCCAGTCAATGCTGGCAGACAAGGCCACTGGTGATCGCCAGTTGTTTGGTGAGCGCCAGTCTTCTGGCACAGTTTAAAAATTTGTTTTGACCATAACTTGAGCTATAAAGCTCCAAATGGGGCGTGCTTTGATGCTATAGAAACTTTAAAGAGTCTTCTACAACTTTTATGTTTTAAATTGGAGTTAAATCTATTTTTAAGATTCTGTAATTGAGCTTGACATTTTATTGCTCACTTGCTTCTCCTTCATTCGGACTCCTGTTTGCACTCGATATAGTGCCAATAGTGATGGAACTATATGGTGATTGTTTGTAGACTTGGTAGAGGTTGAAAGACTATATTTTGATCATTAGAATGTGTCTTATGTATGCGATGATGTACCTCATTAAATCAACTCTTATGTAATGGGTATATGTATACTATTGTATTTATAGCTACTTACTGAGTATTAAACTCATTTCCTTGCATTTTTATGTTTCAGGGCATAGTTAGATAGAGCTCAGAGTTGTATTTGCTAATGACCTTAGGTGGGCCAAAGGCAAACTTGGTGCAGTCATACCTCATCCTTATTTGCATAAGATATATTGTATATGCATGTTTGCAATGATATAGTGAACATATTTTATTTGTGATTAATAAGAATGCTGTTGGGTAGAAATTGTAATTTACATGAGTAAATATATGTAAGTTGATGTATATGTATTTTATAAATAAAAAAATCCCATGCCACGTGTATGGTAGGAGATTTTAGGAGTGTTACATAAAGTTTTATCTTAAAATTAAGGATATTGTGATGTCCATCTTTTCTAAAAATGCCCCCCCATGATATAGGGGGCATTTTTTTTTTGTTTTAATTTTTTAGGGGCGGTAATGTCTTTGCATTGTAATCTGTGATGCACTGTAACGTTGTAACCCGTGACTTTAAACATTACCCTAAAATTAAACTGTAAATTGTTAGTATAGATGTGCCCTAGGACCATTATTGTATGTAGATATTGTATATTTATCCATATGATAATAAAATATTAATTTAAATTAAGTGTTAAGTTTATTTGAATATTTACCCTTAATATTATGTTGAATAATTTTATTATCAAGAGTTGATAATATGAGTGACAAACTCATTTGGTACATATGCTATAAATGCTAATAGTCGTTGGATTAATATAAGGGTAGTATTGATCCCTAGACTATCACCTCTGTCTATTTTCCTTGATCGGTATGTGATATCAATAGTGGAATGTAGTAAGTCTCATGCTACTTGATATGAGATATCAGAATAGACACGTGGATACTCATATGATGGGTGGATCGAACATGTGACGTAAGATTTGTGATTGTATGGATATTCACTTTAGTCAATAATCATAACCTTGAACATAATGATGCATATGGTCCTTTGACCTGAGGTGACATGGTCATCCACATATGGTTGGTTAGAGTTTGTTACCGCTTACATACTTGTGCTAGCCATGCATGGGTATATGGCATGTGGTGGCTCTAGTTGGTTATATGTAGGGATGAGTGATCGGCCAAGATGGAATTCATTACATGGAGTGAACCAGGATAAGATCCTATGCTATCTAAGTTATTCTTGATGAATAAGTACCTGGCCAGGTCAAACTTGACTTACCCAAAAAGAGTTTCAGTGCTAGAAAGAGTTTCTAATAGAAGTCGTATTTTATCGAGAATTAAACTTAAGATGAGATCATATGATTGAGGCAATTAGAGTTTAACTAAACTATGACTCTAGCCAATATCAGGATCTTGTAATGAAGGGACATTTAGTACACGATATTTATATTTTGTGGTTCTTGTGGATTTATATAAAACATTCATTTCTATTTGGATAGTCGTGACATCTATGTTTTCATGATATTAAGTGTTAATATTATTTTTCATTGCCATTTAGACTTAAACCTAGTAAGTCACATACATAAAGGTTGCACTTGTGAGATCAACATTAATTTGATTATTTATTTAAAGAGTTTAATTAATTAATCAAATTAATTGAATTGGATTTGCACGCATGTGGAAATCTAGCATATCCCGAAATCTAAATTCAAAGATTGAGACTTAATGGTAATTAAATAAATATTAATTTGGACTTAATTTAATATGTGATGCTAAGTTTAAGGACTAGATTAATATTTGCCTCCTAATGGATTTCTATATGGGCCATGAGATGGACCTAGTAAGTTGATGATGATGGACTTAAGATGGACTCATACATGGGCTTTATTTAAAAAATTTAAATAAGCCCATAGGTTGTCTAGTTTGGTATAGAGTGAGTTTTCTCTAAGTGTAGAGAAGCCCATATGTCCATAACCTTGGCCCAACTTATTAAGGATTAATGAGGTCAAAGCCTAAGGTTATCCATGTAACCAAACACCACCCACTCACTTGTAAAGCCAAGCCATGCATATAAATAGAGTATGAGATACTCAATCTATCAAATGCATGTAGCTTGAGTATGAGACACTCAAACTATAGCATTGCATGTGACTTGAGTGTGAGACATTCAAGTTGTTATTATTATTATAATATTGGTTTTGTTTAAGTTAGTGGAGGGTGTAGAGACAACACTCTAACTCCTAATTCATGTAACTTGAGTGTGAGATACTCAAGTCATAACTATTATCATATTATTTTTTATGTTGATAGTTACTGGAGAGTGTAGAGACAACTAACATACAACTCCATTTTGCACAATTGAGAGCATTTTTGATATACTTACAAAAGAGAAAAAAAGTTAGAGAGTGTCTTCTTTCTTCTTCTTTTTCAAGTGTAGAGAATACCATTATACACAAGTGTTGTATGCTTTCAAGCTTAGACAATTGTTGTACAAGTGCTACACCATCATCCATTGGAGGTTGCTTACTTGTTCTATATATCCTAGCTTGGTGAGGTTCTTGCAAGCACCTTGGGTCATAGAGGAGAGGCTTGTGGCTTGTGGCTTAAGCATCACCATCCTTGGAGGTCTTCCTTGTCCAATCTGCGTGTATCAAGCTAGAGGCTTCACATTTGGGGAGCTTGGAGCTTGTAGATCAACTTCAACCAAAGCTTTTCGAGCGTGCTACTAACTAGGAGTTCTTGTAAGTGTTACTAAACTCTTAGTTGCTAGGTCTTGTGTTGTGAATGCATAACTTGGTTGTTTGTTGATAAAATGTAATCCTTGATGCATGTTTAGCTATGTAAGAGTACATGTGATATGATCGATGGGTATGAATGTGTTTTGTGTTTAATGCAAATGTTGCATGCAATCAAATTTTTTAAATTCTGCATCTTGGATTGTTACACTATCACACGATCCTTCACAATTATAGTTTTAAGTTTTTTTTTGACCAACAATTATAGACTATAATGTTAAGTTGGTTCATCTACTTCACACACAGTACGAGATACATGTGACCTTGGGCTCTGCATGATCTCAAATGTAAGTACCACATTAGTCCTAAACAAACCTACCCATAATTTTCCAGAACTTGTAGCCATGTCTTGACACTGGTTTTGCCCAGTTTTGTGCAACTGTAAAGCAATTTAAACTTAGGTTGGAACAAATATTGATACATTGGGATCTTGAAATTTTGCAACTTTCTTTGAAAATTTTATAAAGGTAACATTAATTTTTTTTGAAACTTTTAAGAGCCATGATTAGACAAGCCATAGTAATATAGTATAGTTTTAAAAGCTGCGATGATAAGCAATTTAAACTTAGAGTTTTTGATTTTCTCTACTCATCTAGCTATCAAATTGGGGAGCTTTAGAAGATTTATAAGCTTTTGAGAGCATTAATTTTGTAAGTCTTTCATTTATTTTGTTATTTGAAGTTAGGTTTGGTTGGTTGTAAATTCGTGTTATGTTTTCTGATTTCATTAGTCATAGTCTTTTGGCCATAACTTGAGTTGTGGACCTCTGATTTGAGTAAAGTTTAATGTTCTGGAAACCTTAGAGAGTCCTCTACAACTTTTGTGTTTTATGATCAGACAAACCATAGTAATATAGTATAGTTTTAGAGGCTGTGATGATACAGACTATAATCTGAAATCCACCAGAAAATAAAAATGCTGAAACTTGCTCAATTAGCCTCGAACTGTAACCATAGCAACAAGACATTAGCAATTTACACAAGATTTTGTCATTTTTTAGAACATTAGCTAAACCATATAAGTTCACAAAACTAGATATAATCTAGTCGGACACTGCCGTGTGGAGGGGCAAAGAGCTTTCAACTTGTTTAGCATCAGCACTAGCACTCTTTTCTGCAACAATCTTGGACATTCCGAACATCTGCAAAATTGAAAGAAGAGACAAATGTGACGTTAATAGTTGAGACAATAAACAATTTGCATTGAATATGTATGTTAATTAGTTGAGTGGGGAATTTTGACCTTTTGCATAGTCTTCTTGAAGCAACTCTTGTGCTCTTCCATAGAGGCATGAATGAACTCATCAATGTGATTCTTCAAATCCTCATAAAAAGTAGCGTCCGCATTCTTCTTTTTTCGACATGAAGAAGCGACCGCAGGTGGAGGTAAAGATGATGACTGATCTTGTTGACTAGTTTGTGTCTCCATGTTAAAAAAATTCCTGAAGCACCCACATGAATTAATCGATCACCCAACCCATAAAGTGAGGAACATAAGAAATCTCTAGTCAAAATTACAATTGCTTTTACTTAGGCATTTCATCGAACAATAGGCAAGCACCCCGTAACAAGCTAAATTTGGTGAATTGTTAGTCTCCTCGAGTTAAAATTGAAATTATAACTTCATCTCTTAGTCCTAAGGATAAAATCATCTCATCAATAGCTGTTAATTAATCCTACGCAACAAACTAACAGAAAATTTCCCCGTAACAAGATTGCAAATTTGGACAAAAATTTACAATATTAATGCCCCTTTTGACAATAGATTCATATATGCATAATTCATGATCAAAACAACTTGGCCTTGGGTTACATTTCAGAATCAAACATAAATTAGAGAAAATATGTAAATCAATAATAGAGAGTTGCATTAAAATAATGGGGTAAATTATATGAATGGTTATGGAGCTTTAATTTTTTTCTCCTTTAACATTTTCGACTATATTATATGTCGACATAGCTTGTTTTTAAATAATTAGGAGAAATGACAAATTCAACAAAATGAAAACATTTCTAAAGTAATGGACCTTTTCCGACGTCATGTGTGAAGCATAAAAGAAATTTAGGTAATTAAAAAAACAGTTGTTCTTCTATACACATATTTATATTTATAAACATGAAACTAAAACTGTATCATTTTATTTAAATTTAGGCAAATTTAATTATTTATTTAAATGCACATATATATCCTAACAAGAATAAAAAAATAAAAAAATAAATAAAAATTTTGAAACTAAACTATAACAAACTACAAAATTTGGTAACATCCATATAATTTAGCCATGAGACAATTTATCAAACAATTAACGTACAATAGGCAAGTACATAAAAGCAAAAGAATGGGAGGGAGATTTGTGATATTGGATTGTTGACCAATTGAGCAAGTGCTCCAAAAATTTTAAAACATGAACAATATGATCTAAAACTCTTCATTCAAATGCTAAAGATCATGTTAAAAAAAAAAAAAAAAAAAAAAAAAAAAAGCATACCTGAATGACGATACTGTAACAAACTCAGATTGGAAGATGTTAATCTGTTGCCGTCGCGAAAAATCCCTGATTGCCTGGATTTTTATATAGCTGCTGCATATGTTCAAAAAAAATTTTCTTGGAAGAAAAGCTAAAGAAAATTTATCTTGGAGGACAAGTTTGGGCCAAGGTATCCTTTTCGTTTTGAGGGATTTTTTCAAAAATAACCTAAAAATGGAAAAAAATATAAAAAATGTGGTTGATTTTTTTTTATTTCAAAAATACTTTTTTAACCATTTTTTTTTTCAAAAAATACGATGTTAAAGATAACCTCAAAAATAATATAAAAACTACCTAAAAAATAACCTTAAAAAATAACCTTAAAAAATAATTTAAAAAACAACCAAAAAATAACCTTAATAACAATCTCAAAAACAATCCAAAAAAATAACCTGAAAAATAATCTTAAAAATAACATCGACAACTGCAACCTTAAAAATAACATAAAAAATAACATCCCATAAAAAACGCATACACACGGACTAAAATCAACGAATACTCATCAATTGGTAAAAATCTATCAACACCTATAATACCAAAAACACAAATTTAAAAATAAAATCAGAAAAAAATATAATTCAAAAATTACCTAGTGCTAATAACACAGAAAAAATATAACACCCACTAATCAAATTAACAAAAAAATATTAATTGGTAAAAATTTATCAATATTCATAACACCACATATATAAATATAAAAACAAAATCAGAAAAAGGAGAAGAAAAAGAAGAAGAAACATATGGTCGTTGGATTTTTATTTTATGTTGAAAATTCATTATTAGTGTGTTAATTTTATGGTTAGTAATTGATTTAGCAGAAAGATTAAAAGAGAAGAAGAAGAAGAAGAAGAAGAGACAAAAACAAAGAAAAGAAAAAGAGAAAAAATCAAAAAGAAGAAAAAGAGAACCGGAAAAAATAACATAAAAAAAAAGAATGAAAGAAACCGCATTTTAGAAAATAAGCATCGAAGATTTGATAAAAAAATTATCATATTTTTTAAATATTTTATTTGACTTAGTATATTTGTGATATTTTACTTTGTTTTAATTTGCATAGCCCAAGATATGCAAATTTCATTTGGGCCTTTTCTTTTAAAATATTTTAAATTAAAATTTAATTCGTGAATTTTAAATTTTATTAAAATATGTGTTCATGGATAAATTTGTTAATTTTTTAAAGGGATAAATATAATTTTGATTCTTGGGGTTTCGCCTTTTGAAAAAATTAATTTTGTGATTTTTTTGACATTCAAATACTTCATAATTTATATTTTTTTATACTTTAGTTGTCATGTCTGCGCCTGAATAATTAAAGTTATTTGAGGTCAGAACTAAATTGTAATAACAATAAGTTTGGAGGAAGGACTTAATTGAAACAAATTAAGTTAATGAGCTAAATAGAAATATAGCTTAAACCGCCATAGTTGATAGATAAAAAAAAAAAAAAAAGTATGGGCCACGTGTTGGCTCAGGGATTAGGCATGGATAAGGCTGAGCATCAGTCGGTTTCGGTCAAAGAATCACCAAACCGACCAAGGAAGAATAGTGACCGAAATCGAACTGAACCAGAGGAAAACCGAACTGACTCGGTTTGGTTTGGTTAATTGGTTAATTAATTTTATTTTTTAAATAATTTTTTTATTATTTTATAATTTTTAAGCTTATTCTTTAATTATATAACTAAATTTTCTTTTTATTTATAATTTTAATATTTATATATAATTTTTTCTAATTAATATATTTTATTTAATATTTTTATGATAAATATATATATGAGTCGGTCGGTTTGGTTATTTTCAATTTTTTAACTTGAAAACCGAAATTAAACTAAACCAGTTTGTTATATATTTTTAAAAACTAAACCGAACTAGTCAGTTCGGTTTGGTTAGTCAGTTTTCGGTTTTTTTGCTCACCCCTAGGCATGGATGATTCATGCAAATCCCTTGCTTATATATATATATATATATGGAAATGGTACCAAACGTTAAAAACAAATACATATATATATATAGAGGAAGCCACAACAACAAGGAAGGAGGAGAATAAAAAGTAGAAGGAGCCGACAATTTCATGAGTGAATATTTAATTACATCTCTATTGTTTATTTATTTATTTATTCCATTATATAATTATTATTTGTTTCGCTAAATATTTAATTATTTATTTGTTTATTTATCTCATTATATATTTGCTATCTATTTTATCAATTATTTATTTATTTATTTATTTATTTTATTTATATGAAGAACAATTTTATTTTATTGATTGACTTGAATTGGGTGAATTATTTTTGGTTTTCTATTCCTGTTGATCTTGAGATTTATTATTATTACCATTTAATTTAATAGGAATTTATCTTTGAATATTCTTGATATTTGCAGTGGTTAGTATTACCTATAGAAATTGATAAAAATAGAGAAGTTAAATTGAGAATACTACAACATCCAAATTCTAAAATGAACACGGAAAGTATTCAAGTCTCCGATATAGGGACTAAAGATATAAAATGCTCTAATGACAACAAAAATGAGAAAATAAAAATAATACATAAATACACAAGAACCATTAAGAAGAATATAACAATGAGCACCAGCACATACGCTACTAAGAAATAGTAAGTCCATATCCGGGACATGGTAGGATTTGGTGAATTGTAAGACGATGTACGGGATACTACAATTTACCCTTGAGATATGATGTAAGACCGTACTCTGTGAGCAGTGAGATTGTGATATTTTCTTTGGGACGTGCTGGCGCAACCTTTGGTGGCCAGGTCAGCATACTATTGATGATAATTATAATAACCCTCGGCGTGGTGTTAGTACTAGCCATACTGATATCTACTTATGCGTATGGTGCAGTGCTCTAAAGTTAATGTGAATACATCAAAATTTGCAATGGAAAAATTAAGAATTTTTATATGGAGCATAAATTCAAAAAGCTAAGATGGCTAGTACGAGTGAGTCGTACGCATTATATTTTTTTGAGATGCATTGAATGATGAGAAAAGTATAATAAAATAAGAATCTAAGTCTCTATTAAATTATGAAGTAATGAAAACTCGCGCTAAGCGATTAAGGAAAAAAGATTGTAAAATACAATTAAAATTTATTAATTTAAATATACGATCCGAAATGATAAAAGAAAATATTATTTTGATAACATAATAATTATTCATGATTTGAAATCCAAGAATTGTTTCTATGCATATTTATGCTGAACGCACTACTCGATGTTATTTAAAACTGTTAAATTACTTTGTGACATTTATAATTACTTTTGGTTATGACTTGTTCTTTGGATTCCTTGCTATGATATTATTGAAATGCACTTTTTTTTTGTATTCTGTTCACTCACTGAGTATTTTCTCGTAAAAATATTCACCACTCATTTTTATAAATTATTTTTCTAGAATAGCAAGTTATTGAGAGTAGCTGCCTGAAAGATAGTCTGGTGTATAGCTGGATAAGTGAAGCAGATACAATGGAGAATCTAAAGAGTAATACTTTGTAGATTCTTTGGTAAAGATAGTACTATAAGTTTGAGCAGTTTGTATTCAATAATTGTAATGTGAAACTTATGTATAGTTTTGAAAGTTTATTGGGTATGATTATTGTATAAAAGATATATTTGTAAGAGACGTATGTATATATATTTTAAGTTATTATTGGGTTATGGTAAATGAAATGGTTAAGATAGAAGTAATACTTAGCCACAACAGTGCTCAAGTTAGGTAGATTGAGGGTGCGACCTTTTAATATGGGTACTAGTGGGGTTAGGTGTTACAATTTTGGTATCATAGCTTAGGTTAAAGAGCCTAGGTTGATGAAATTTTAAGGATTTTGGAGTTACAAGTGGGAATGAAAGGAGTAGTGAAGATTAAGTGTTTTGATGGATTAATTAATTAAGAAAGTGGAAATTGACTATGATAGTGTTTTAGAACTTATAGTTGATTGACGAGTTTTATTAGGGTTGTGTACACATCAAGTATGAGATTCATATCTGGTGGTGTTGTATATAAAGATCAAGGTGTTGGCAGAGATAATTAGTAGGAATATAACACATGAGATTAAAGATATAATTGAAGATCAAATAATGTTTGAGTACTCAATAATTTGAGGATTTAAGATCCGATTATGATTACAATTATTAGATTATATGGATATTAACGAGTAAACTAGAACTTCTTATTTGCTGGTAGTTAGAATTTATATTTGTTTGTAAAATAGGTTGATTTATAATATGGAGAAATTGAATAATGATAGAAGTGAGATTCAGTTAAGACTGATAATAGAAATTGTTGAAATATCTCAGTTATGAGTTGCATGAAGATGATAAGATCTAGAGATAAAGAATACGAGGAATATTTGAAAAGTGATTATTTTTGAAGAATTTGATGATTGAAAGATTATAATCTAATTATGAAGATGGTTGGTGGAACTTATATATGATGGTGAGTTTTATTAAAATTATGTGCTTGGTTAGTGTGAAATAATGGAGTTATATTTTGACTTATACCATTCTGCGATATATAGATGTCTAAGTAGTATAAATTGAGATATTGATGGAAATAATTTAGTTGAAATATTTTTTTGTAAGAATGAAAAATTATAAATTAGAATAAGGATTGTGGTTGAGGTAACCTATTAAAATTGTATATTTATGAAAATCAATATAAATTTTTTTTGGATATTCAATTCGCTAAAAAAGGAATGGAAATAAGGATGAGGAATGAATAAAAAAGTGAAAAATAATAGAGATTCTAAATTATTATTTAACCTAAACGAAGTAATGGTATGAAGTTGACTGTGTGAAACGAACTTTAACAAGGATAGTGAGCTAGTAGAAGAATTATTAAATTATGACAAGGGTATATGTGAGACCCGCAACACGTGGCCTCAAACAAACCCATACACATGTCCATAAGAATAGAACTTAAATTATTTTCAAGGACATAAATCATGTCATGCACATTCATACTCAACATACATCATAATTCAACAAGCAAGTGAAACGATTAACAAATTATAAGCATATTTCTTTCTTATGGAAACACCTTGACCTTGCTAGATATGAGAGTAAATAACTCTCACCACACAATTCCAAATTACCTAATTCTATTTTTAATATAAACTAGACACATACGGTTATAACATAACCAAAATTTAGCTCAATATAAGGTCTACAAAAT
>CATIWO010220225.1:0-38985 GCA_949673435.1 Macaranga tanarius
GCTTATAAAATACGAACGTTACTCCGTAGTTAATAATGAACCAAGCTCTAAGGCATATGATATACGAGTATCACGAAGCTCGTGAGAAATGAACGAGTTCTCAAATTTTAAGAAACGAATGTGTTTCACTATACTGGAAAGGGTCTTCAGTAAAAAGTACGAATATTGGAGGGCGAGTATCTCAACAACGAAGTATTTTAAATAGTCAAGCTCCAATGAGCACTACATACGAGTATCGAACGAATCCTCGACAGTAAGAAGCGACCAACCTTTACTCATGAAAAATTGAACAAGTATCTAGGAGTCCGTAAGAATGTTTGAGACTCATGAAGAGCAAGTGCTTTAGCATTCGTACATAGCTCAAGTAATAAGCCACCACTTTGACAAACATAAATATTCGATACCATGGGGAGGGACATCTGATAAATCCAGAATAGGTCCAAGCCCATAAAGAGTCCTAAATAGGGGTCTTGCCCCTAAAGACAAATCTGATAAGAGATTAATTATAGTATAAGAAGGATTCCTGATGAGTCCTAATACAAAGAGGACTAGGTATGCCTCTCCCTTATGCCTATATATAGCTCATATATCTCTTAATTTAACTAGGTTGAATAAACTCTTCTCTGACTTAAGCATCGGAGAACCTACGGATCGAAGATCCTAGGCTCATCCAAGGCTTTCTTCTGTGTTTGTAGGTCCAGAGGAGGTTTCAATTCATCAGGACTTAATTAAAAATTTTATATATTTTTTAGGACTAATAATATCATTATCCCTAAATTTTAAGATTTATATAGATTGTGGAATCTACATCTAATAAAACGTATTGGTTAGATTAGTTAGGTCATGTGGTTAAAAATGATAACCTAAATATTTAAAAGAAATCTTTACTCTAATTGCCATGTCATCATATTTCCTGTAACATATTGATTTGTAAAATTTAAATAGAACATTTGATACTAAAAATATACAAATTAAAATTAAATACTCAAATTGAAGTAAAATTAAAGTTGGTGACGGTAAATGCAATTAGGTGAGATGAAAGAGGACATAGTGGATATTTTTAGAATAATTTTTTTTTCTTGATCACCATGTCATCAAAAATTGACTAAATGTTTGAGCTGTGATATCCAAATGAAAATTTAGTAATTGAAAATAATAAATTAAAATTTAATACTTAAATTATAATGTAGTGAAAGTTTGAGTATGATAGATATATTTAGCATGTTAAGTTCTTATGGTAGAAGACTATAATGGCGTGTCAGCACTTTGGCACGCCAAAATTTGAATAATATATAAATTAAATTGGAACTTTTTTTTTTTTTGTCATGACGAGATGATATAATATTATCATTTGTTTTCACCTATTATAGGTAAATATGTAAGAAAAAATTTAAATTTTAACTTGACTTATCTAGTAAAAAATAATAATTTTAATTATTTATCTATTTAAAAATAACATCATGGTAAAAACTAAAAATTTAGATACATATAAACATATAAAAACCATTTTTTTTAAGTTTTATTTTTAACATATATATATTGTCAGCACTTTAATTTTGAGGACGTTGAATGATGTATCAAAACCCAATGATGATGACCATCCAATACTTTCATGAAGATTGTTGCTATGAAAAGAAATGCAAGAGACTCTAAAAAGTTTCTAAAAATCATATTAAAATAACTTTTGTCAATGTTTTCTTTTTAGATGTTTAATTATAATTTATTAAAATTCAAGGGAGCAAAAGTGTAATTTTTCATTACTTCTACACTCACACCTACATGATCTTATCTTTTTTTTTCTTTTTTTTTTTTTTGATATTTATTAGGTTTTTTTCTATCACTTTATTTCTTTTTTATCTATATTTTTAGCCAGAATTTATTTTAATTTAGGATTCTTATCTTATTAGGTTAGTTTTAGAGGTTTTTTTTTTATTTTTTTATTAATTATCTATATAAACATTATTTTTGGTTAATTAAAGGGAGTAAGAGAGAAAATATACCTACAAAAAAATAAATTTTTAAAACTGACTTTTCCTACATTGTTTTTCTTATTTTTTTTTTCAACGCTAATTTTTTTTTCATCTAATTTGTTAGGGATTAGGGTGTAGAAACAATTAATTAAAATATGTAGAATTAGGTTTTTTTCTTAAAATCAACTCACAAAAACAAAAAATTAAAAATTAAAAACATTCCTTCAACTGTCTAATTCAGTTTCTACAACACATCAACTGCTTTCAAGGAGACAAGCCATCATAAGGTGGATCTGAGAGTAAAATATCTGTTTTAATTATTTTCAATTTTTTTTATTTATTTACATTAATTTTTTATTTTGTTTGATTTGTCTCTTATAATTTTGTTGATTATTTTTTTATTTTTTTATTTTATTTGATTTATTTTTTTATAAAAATCCAATTATAATTTTTATGGTTAATAATATGTAAATATAATTTTGTAAATTCATTGTGTTAATATAATAGTTAATATTAGTTGTTTTTGTTAAATTAAAATAAAAACTAAAGGAAACATATTTTTTAAAGTAAAGCACCTGACTGACAGAACATGTGCTCACTGACGCACCTGTTCCATCAAGTGCATAATCTCATATTCGTATTTTTTTTTTTTTAAAAAAATGTTTAAACCTGCACCTAATGAGACGGCAAAGGTATCATTAGCCATTAGACTGTTGTTTTTTAATGATTTTTTTTTCTTTCTTTGACTTTTGTTTGTTTAATGTTATTAACTAATCCAATTTTAATTATATGAAGTTACACTAACCAGATTTTTTTATTTCTATTTTTATTTTAGTTTTTATTCTGTTTAATGATTTTAATTGAATTTTATTTGTTAATTAAAATTAGACTAGTTAGAATTTATTTATTGTTCTTCTGTTTTTCTATTTGTTTGATTTAAATGTCTTTGTCTAATTATTTAATTAAAAATTAGGTTAATTGAAAGATTTGTAAATATAACAATTTAGGTTAATTTAATAAAATTAGATTGTTTTGTGTTTTAGTTAATTTTAAGTAATTTTAAATAGATTAATTTTAGTTTTAGGTTGATTTTCATTTTGAATAAAATTTGAATTTAGATTTAGGTTAGATTAATTTAGGTTAACATTTGTCACTTTAGTTTATTATCTTCAGTATTATTTTTATTGTTATTTTTATTTTTATTTTTCTATGCATTTTTTTTTATCTTGTCACATGATTTTATTGGTTATTATTGCAAAGTTATTATCTTTTTATTATCTCTGACATTTTTTGACTTGTGAAAATTTTGTAGGTCCAAATCATTACCAAAAGGGTCTTTCATTTGTTTATATTTTTATTTGGTTGTAATTTATTTATCTTTCCCTTTTTATGGGTTTGAACTAACTATTTTTTTTTTATTTTGTAGATTAGTAGGTTATAGAGTTAGGCTTTATAATTTTTTTTTTAAATCAAGAGTTAAGCTTTATAAAAGCCTATTAAAATTGTATTTAGTTATTTAGGATATTTAAATTGTATTTTTATTTATGGGTTGTAATTTTTTTCTCCTCTCTTCTTTCTTATAAACTTAGACTGTATTTTGGACTTTTAATTTTTGAGGTGTAATCTTTTTTCCTCACATACTTCTTTGGATGTTTTTTTATTATTTATTGTGACATGACCTAACTTAATAATTTGGTGGTATGTGTAAATTTGATAATTACTAAAAATGACGTGTGTAAAATTATTAACATGTTTTATAAATTCGCTTGGTTGTTTAAAGTGTATAATTGCATGCAATAATGAATAAACTAAAAGATAAATATTTATTATAAGTAGAACACAAATAGAGGTTCAACATCCAAACTCAATATCTGAAGGCGGTTGCTGGACCTCTATGGAATCCAGTTGTCACGATATTGGGTTTTCCTGATTATTATCCGGGTGGAGATATTTAATTATAGCCTTTGTATCTAGTTTTATATTCTCAAATGAGTTGCAAAACCTATATAGTGTCGTGATTGCTATATATATATATATATATATATATATATATATATATATATATATATATATATATATATATATATATATATATATATGTATATATCACTTAATATTATATATTAAAATTTATAAAAAAATAATTAAACTCAACTAGTTATATAAAATTATGAAATTTTCATTATACATATGATATATAACTCAATAAAAACCTCAAATTTCAGACATACCTGAAAGCACCCAAAACAACCCCACACTTGCATCTTTTAGCTTATCTTTCACTAATAGCTTTAGTTATCTAGTTTGATTTGTGATTCTCTTAGAAGTAGTAAGAGTTTAGCTCAATTAAGAACTAAAAAGGAAACTTTTTGTGTGTGATCAATTGTGAGTGCATTAGAGAGTTTCTAATTAATTGAGAGAAACACGTATGGAAGTGTTAGTATAGAAATTTTTCTTTTCCTTTGTTTCAGATTTACTTCATCGATACAAAGGAGAAGCTTACATTGGATTCAATCCAAGCAATGTTGCAAAAAATGTTGGCTCAATAAGAAGATATGAAGAGTGATAACCAAAAGGTCCAAGAATGTTTGGAGATAAGTACCCCTATTCGAGCAAGGGAGACCTAATGCATTCTCTTCAATTAACTAGAAGAGGAGGCAGTTGAAGAAGGATCGACGCGTGCCAATAAAGGCAAGACCAAAGATGGCAACTTAGGATCCATCAAGATGAAGATTCTAGCTTTCAAAGGGAAGAGTGATCCAGAGGCGTATTTGGAGTGGGAGAAGAAGGTTGAAAGGGTGTTCGAGTACCATAATTATACCGAAGATAAAAAAGTAAAATTGGCCGCCGTGGAGTTCACTAACTATGCTAGTGTGTGGTGGGATCAATTCACCTCCATTTGGCGTAGAAGTGGAGAAGGACCAATTATCTCATGGTTTGAGATGAAAATTATAGTGAGGAAGATATTTGTACTTTAACACTATTATAGAGAGGTGTATAACATGTTACAAAGGTTGAACCAAGGCTCTAGGAGTGTTGAAGAGTATTTTCAAGAGATGGAGATGGCCATGATTTCAGCTAACATTGAGGAGGATAGAAAGGCTACCATGACACGTTTTCTATCAGGTTTGAATCATGAAATTGCTAATCTTATTGAATTGCATCATTATGTAGATTTGGAGGACATAGTACACATGGCAATCAAGGTGAAAAAGCAATTAAAGGTGAAAACTAAAATAAATTCGACTCCCACAACTACATGGAAATTGAATTGGAAGAACAAAAGAGGAGAAACAAGTGTAAGTAAGGGCAAATTTGAGCCAAATAAAAGCAAGGATGTTACTACATCAAAGACATAACCTAAGGATGACAAATCCAAAGGTAAGTTAAGTAATATTCAGTGCTTTAGATATTTGGGATATGGGCATAAGGCTGCACAATGTCTAAATGCCAAGATCATGACCCTACGGAATGGGGAGGTGGTGAGTGAGGAAGAGGATGATGATGATGACCTGAGTGACATGCCACCATTAGAGGACGCCTCTGATGTGGAGGAGGAATCAGCTCCACAAGGACTAATCTACACTTTGGTTACTAAGCGTGCCTTAAACATACAAACTAAGGAGGAAGAGGTACAACATGAAAACATCTTTCATACTCGATGCATGATACATAATAAATTGTGTAGTATGATTATAGATGGTGAAAGTTGTGCTAATATTATTAATGCTACTTTAGTTGATAAATTGGGATTTAAAATAACTAAGCATCATAGACCTTATAGATTACAATTATTGAATAAAAGTGGGAATATTAAGGTCATTAGGCAAGCATTGATTACATTCTCTATTGGGTGTTATTGTGATGAGGTATTGGGTGTTATTGTGATGAGGTATTATGTGATATAGTTCTTATACAAGCTAGTCATATATTATTAGGACATCTATGGCAATATGATAGGCGAGTCATACATGATGGTTTTGCTAATAAATACTCATTTAAGATGAATGGTAGGACTATCAATTTGTTACTTATGTCACCTAGGGAAGTGTATGAGGATTAGAAAATTTTGAGTGAATGTGAGAGTGTACATGAAAAGGAAAAGGTGCACCTGCAAAAGGAGAGTTGTGAGAAAATGTAAGAGAGGCGTAAGGAAAGAGAGGAAGAAGGAGAGAAAATAGAGGGGACATATAGAGAGAGTAAAAATAGTGAGATTTCACATACAAAAAGAGAGAATAATGAGCAAGAATGATAAAAAAAAAAAGAGATAAAAGGTAATTTCTTTGCAAGAGAGGGTGAGATTAGAAAGGCTTATTTAAACAAGTAACCTATGATACTATTGGTATTTAAAGGTGCATATTTAGCTTTTGATACTAACCCAATTCTCTCTTATCTACCTAGTTCTTTTCAAGTGTTGTTGTAGGAATTTGAGGATTTATTTCCCAAGTCTATGCCTAATGGTTTGCTACCATTAAAAGGGATAGAATATCAAATTCATTTAATTCCTGGAGCATAAATTCCGAATAGGCCAGCCTATAGGAGTAATCCTGAATACACAAAGGAATTAGAAAGACAAGTGGATGACTTATTGTCTAAAGGATTGATTAGAGAAAGTATGAGCCCATATGTTGTACCCATGCTACTTGTGCCTAAAAAGGATGGAACATGGCGTATGTATGTTGACTGTCGCACCATCAACAAAATTACTATAAAGTATCGCCATCCTATACCTTGTTTAAATGACATGTTAGATGAATTATATGGTGCATGCATATTTTCTAAAATTAATTTAATGGCTAAGTATTATCAAATTAGAATTAAAATAGGTGATGAATGGAAAACTACCTTTAAAACAAAATATGGGTTATATGAGTGGTTAGTTATGTCATTTGGTTTAACTAATGCTCCTAGTACATTCAGGTATTTAAAGAACCATGTTTTGAGGGATTATATAGGTAACTTTGTTGTTGTCTATTTGATGATATACTTGTGTATAGTAAATCACTAGAGGACCATGTTATGCATATTAGATCTATTTTTAGTGTTTTACAATCACAAAAGTTATATGCTAAGCTTGCTAAATGTTCATTTTGTGTGCCTAAAGTTATATTTTTAGGATATGTTGTTAGTGAGCATGGTATAGAGGTTGATCATGAGAAGGTTAAGGCTATTGAAACTTGGCTTACACCTAGGAATGTCGGGGATGTTCATAGTTTTCATGGTTTAGCTAGTTTTTATCGACATTTTATGCATAATTTTTCTAGCATAGCTACCCCTTTGACAGAAATAATTAAAAAGAATGTTGGATTTAGGTAGGGAAAGGAATAAGAGGATGCTTTTAACATGTTGAAATTTAAATTAATTTCTACACCTATTCTTGTTTTGCCTAACTTTGATAAAACATTTGAGATTGAATGTGATGCTTCTGGAGTAGGAATTGGAGCTGTTTTAATGCAAGAGGGTAAGCCAATTACATATTTCAGTGAGAAATTAAGTAGCACAATACTTAATTACTCGACATACGATAAGGATATGTATGTCTTGGTAAGGGCATTGGAAACGTGGTAACATTACCTATTGTCTAAGGAGTTTGTTATCTATACCGACTATAAGAGTTTAAAGCATTTGAAGGGACAAAATAAGCTTAACAAAAGACATTCTAAGTGGAGTGAGTTTCTTGAGTCTTTTCCTTATGTTATCAAATACAAACAAGGTAAGGAAAATATTATAGCTGATGCATTGTCATGGAGGTACATTTTACTTAACACTTTAGATACTAAATTGCTTAGTTTTGAGCATATTTAAGAATTGTATGCACATGATCCTGATTTTAGCAATATATATAATGCATGTGAAACAATTGCATTTAATAAATTTTATAGACATGATGGGTATTTATTTCATTTAAAGCAACTTTGTGTGCCTAGATGTTCATTACGTATATTGTTAATTAAGGAGGCACATGAGGGGGGTTTGATGGGATACTTTGGCATAGCTAAGACATTAGATATTTTACATGAGCATTTCTTTTGGCCTAATATGAAATCTGATGTATCTAAATATTGTGCTAATTGCATTACATGTTTGCAAGCTTAGTCTAAAGTGCATTCGTATAGTTTGTATACACCATTGCCTGTTCCACAATCACCTTAGGTAGATATATCTATAGATTTTGTACTTGGACTACCTAGGACTAGGCGTGGTAATGATAGTATATATGTAGTTGTTGATAGGTTTTCTAAGATGGCACATTTTATTCCATGTCATAAAACCGATGATGCATCACATATTGCTGATTTATTCTTTAAGAATATAGTATGTTTGCATGGTATGCCTAAAACTATTGTGAGTGATAGGGATACTAAGTTTTTATTCTACTTTGGGAAGACTTTGTGGGCAAAATTAGGAACTAAGTTGTTGTTTGGTACTGCATATCATCTATAAAACTGATGGTCAATCTGAAGTTGTGAATAGGACATTAGGACAACTCATGCGTGCTATAATTAAAAAGAATATGAAATCTTGGGATGAGATTTTACCTCATGTAGAATTTGTATATCATAGGGCTGTGCATTCATCTACACATTATTCACCTTTTGAAGTTGTGTATGATTTTAATCCTTTAACACTATCAGATCTATCACCTTTGCCTGTGAGTGAGCAAGTTAATTTAGATGGTGTTCGAAAGGCAGATTTTGTGCACAATTTACATAAAAAGGTAAGGCAAAATATTAAAAGGTGAAATCAATAAGTGGTGAATCAAAGGAATAATGGACGCAAACAGTTGATTTTTGAGCTTGGAGATTGAGTTTGGTTGCATTTGCGCAAGGAGAGGTTTCCTACTCAAAAGAAATTTAAGCTACATTTTAGAGGAGATGGATCATTTCAAGTTATGGCAAAGGTCAATAACAATGCCTACAAATTAGATCTGCCAGATGAGTATAATATTTCTATAACCTTTAATGTATCTGACCTTCTTCCTTTTGATTTTAAAGGTGAAGATTTGAGGGCGAATCCTTTTGAGGAAGGGGAGAGTGATGCATATGGACATACAAACATGAGATCCAATTCAAATCCTTTGGACTATGATGGATGACCAATTACGAGATCTTGAGCTAAAAGGATGAAAGATACTGCCAAGGAACTTGTGCAAAGGAGTCTCGAGCCTTTGGAATAAAAATGAGATGATTTGGAAGAAATTAAGTTAGTCAAATTACTTAGCTATGATCAGGCCGATACATGCCCGTGTACGCTTTTGCACGGCCATGTTAAATGCTCATAAATTATCCCGAGTCAGACACGGGTCCTTGCACGCCTGTGTCCAAGGTCATGTTCCAAGACATGCCCATGCTTATTTCTGAAGCATCATCTGCATGATACATGGTCAGAAACTAAGTTAGTCAATTTACTTAGTTATGATCAGGATGATACACGCAGCTGTATGTTTTTTGCACGACCGTGTTAAATGCTCGTAAATTGTTCAGAGTCAGACACGGGTCCTTATACGCCCGTGTCCAAGGTCGTGTTCCAAGACATGCCCGTGCTTATTTCCAAAGCATCATCTGCATGATACACGGTCAGACGACACACCTGTGTATAAAGTCGTGTAGCTGTCGGGTTTCTGAAGAAGACATTAAAACACGCCCGTGTATGAACAAGTCCAGACCGTGTGCCAAGCCGTGTTGGATTCTGTCAATTTTGCTAAAATTCTCGGAGCTTATACATGCTCGTGTGCCTATTAGACATGCCCATGTCTCAATGACTTATTTTTATCTAATTAGAATTTTCTTTATGTTTTCTTTACTAATTAGAATTTTCTTTATGTTTTCTTTACTAATTAGAATTTGTGTTTAATTAGGAATGTCATTGTTTATTCCTAAAGAGTAGTTTCTTTTAGAATTCATTTAGGTTTGGGATTACAAGTCTATAAATACTTGTATCAAACATTGTTATTATACATAAGTTGATTGATATTATTCAAATTCTTAATTGAATTTTCTTGTGTTCTTACGAGAGCTATTTTTTAATTTGCTTTGAGCGTGTTATAAATTAAACCCTGATAATTAGAGGTGCTAGTTATTAGATAGCTAGTGTTGCTAATTCCCTTAGTTTATGCTAGATAGATCTTTGGGCAATGATCACAATAGATTGTTATAAATCCTAATTGTTAGATAACTAGCGGGTTGTATCAGGGTTGTAAATTTAATCTTATTTCTCCTTCTTCTATTTCTTTAGTATAGGTTAGATTAGGGCTTTTTATTTTAGTAATAGGTTGTACTCTTTTATCCTCACCCCTTATTTTGATATTTTTATTGGTTGTTTAGGTTGTTATGATGCATGCATGATGACATGACCTAAATTTACTAACTTGATGGCATGTGTAAATTTGGTAATTAATCAAAATGACATACATGTAAAAGTTGGTAACATGTTTATAAATTTACTTGACTGTGTGGAATTGTATAATTGCATGTAATAAGGAATTAACTAAAAAATAAATATTTATAATAATTAGAATATAAATAGAGGTTTGATGAGTGTGAAATATGCATGTGTTGAGCACTTTATATTATTGCATATTTAGGTTAGAATTTCATTGTTTAGTTAGTTTTTAAATAATTTAGTTAGTTTTGTTATTTTATTTTAATTTAAGTGTTTTTGTGTTAAATAGGTAATTTTTGTTTAGTTTGTGGTTGTAGGATGCATTTGAGAAGAGATGGAGCTAAGGCTTGAAGATAAGGATAAGATTGAAGCTTAAAGTTGGAAGTCATCTTCATACCAGTGCATATGGCCATGCGCATGCCCATGTGCCAGTGTGCATGCCCATGCCTGAATTGAAGAGGGACCGGTCACAGAGCACATGCCCATGTGCACGCCCATGTGCCAGTGCATGCCCATGCGCATGACCATGCCTGATTTTAAGATTTTAGAGTTATTTTGATGCATAGGCATGTCTAATTGTCGCGTACCCGTGCATAATGATGTGGCAGCCATTCAAAAGTGGATTTTCAGCTGGAGTTTTGATAGATAAAAGCTCATCTTTTAAGCCTATGTTTAGATAGAGTTTGGTAGATTTTAAATACCATTTTTCATTAGGAAACATGGTCCTTTAAATAGAACCATTTGTTTTCATTTAGAAAAAACTAGTTTTTTAGTTTTTGTTCTGGTTTTAGGGTTTTATTCTCTTTGTTCTTCAGAATACATTTTCATTATATTTGCTTAGTAGAGGAGATACTTGGCTTGAAGTTAGAAGAGCAAGACTTCCTTACATTTTGTGAAAGGGGGTTTTTCTTGTATCTCACTTTTTTTAATTATGTTCAAAATGATTTTCATTTCTTCTCTATTTTCTTTTAGTTTTAACATGAGTAGCTAAATCCTTTTTAGGGTTCTTATTCTGAATTGACCATATACTTATTGTGATTTATGTTAGGTTACTAGATTTATTTCATTGGTTGTTGTTGAGCCTAATGTCATTTTAGGACTGATCATCCTAGAATTGAATTGACACTACATGCTTAATCGAGAGATAGATTCTGTAGAAATAGGCAATGACCTATTGGTTGCTTGATTAGTTGAGAGACAGTCAAGTGGATCAATATTGATTAAAGGTTGTGTTTAAAATTAGAATTAAAAGGCATTAGGTTGGTGAGAGTCGGTAAACTTAGTGTTAATTAATCTTCAGTTAATTATAGGTTTATCTGAGAGGAAAATCTATAGTTTCTAAGATTCCTTCAAAGTGAATTAGAACTAGTGAAGATCTAATTGTGTAATCAATTACTTGAAATGGTCCAATTGAGAATAAGAACCCTAGCCTTTAATATTTGTTTGAATTGGAATTTTACTTTAGTTTGTTTTTATTTTAGTTTTAAAAGCATTTACACTCTATTTCGTTATCTAAACAATCAAACATAATGACTATTGCAATACTTAATCCACAATCTCTGTGGGACAATATATTTCTTTACTACTTGATATGATTCTGTACACTTACAGATTATACACATCAAGTTTTTGACGCCATTGCCGGGGAATGGCAAAGGATTGATATTGTAAGAAAATTATGTTGCTTGATTTAGACATTACTTTTAATTTTGGTTCTACTTATGGTATTGCAGGATTTTGTATTGTTTGATGCACATCACACGAAGTGCAAGTAAACAAGGACTTGAGTTAATATCACTTGATTTGGAGTTAGAAAAGATAGCTCATGAAAAGAAGAAATAAACAGTCATATCAAAACATTCACCAAGCAAAAGGGATGCAAATGATTTAGAGAATGACTCGCCAAGGCAATAAGTTCTTTAAAATCCTCATAATGGTCAGAGAACCATACGAGATTTTATGAGTCTTAATGTGCAAGGTGACCAGACACCAATTGTGAGGCCGACAGTAGCAGCAAACAACTTTGAAATCAAGCTGGCAATGATCCAGATGATCCAAAACTCACCATTCAATGGGATGCCACACGAGAATCCATTTGGTCATATGTTTAGATTCTTGGAGTAATGTTCTACCTTCAAGATGAATGGAGTACAACCTGATGCAATCTGGTTGATTCTATTTCTATTTTTCCTAATGGATAGAGCAAAGAGATAGTTTACAAGTTTGCCACCCAACTCCATCAACACTTGTCAAGAGCTATACATAGCCTTTTTCAATAAATAC
This sequence comes from Macaranga tanarius, assembly GCA_949673435.1. Lineage (NCBI taxonomy): Eukaryota > Viridiplantae > Streptophyta > Magnoliopsida > Malpighiales > Euphorbiaceae > Macaranga > Macaranga tanarius. Next base: position 12,636 of record CATIWO010220225.1, read on the forward strand.
TTACCACCTGCAAAGGTATTGAGGATCAGAAATGAGATTAGCTCTTTCTTTCAAAGAGATGATCATTTTACAAAGGAGTCAATCATGCGGTTAGAGTCAACATTGATGCAGCAGCTGGAGGTACGATCATGTCAAAGACACCAGAAGGTGCCTTGGATCTCTTTGAAGAAATGGCCAATACACAAAGTCTATGGTCTAATGAAAGGACCATTACAAAGAAGGCCGGAGCCATAGAAGTGGATAATTTGACCATGTTGAATGCAAAGCTTGCTGCTCTGATAAAAAGGATGGACAAAATGAATGTGAATGTAGTGTCTACACTGTCTTCCTCATGTGAACTATGCCAAGGAGGTCATTCTAATATAGAATGTCAAATGATGTAAGGGATGACTACAAAAGGTGTTAACTATGTGGGTAACTTCAAAGGACCTTAAAACTAAGTCTATGGTAATACCTACAATCCAAGTTTGAGGAATAATCCAAACTTCTCGTGGAGCAATCAAGGAAATAACCAGTGGAGACCACAGGCACCACCGGGATTTGGAGGTCAGAATGTGCAACAACCTCAACCTCAATTTTAACAAGACAAAGGTTCATCATCTGAAAGCTCAATGGAGAGCAAGATGGAGAAATTCATGGATATGATGTCATCAAAGATGAGCCAGCAAGATAAAGCTCAAAAGAGGATGAAGCAAATGATCCGAAATCACTCTTCTTCTATTCATAATCTAAAAGTGCAAATGGGACAGCTAGCAAATTCCTTAGCAATAAGGAATCAAGGTGCATTACCGAGCAATACAGAGAAGAATCCAAAAGAGCAAGTAAAGGCTATCACCTTGAGAAGCGGTACAGAGATCTAAACCCCTAAGGCAACAATGGAGTATGAAGAAAAGAAGAATGAAGAAGAAAAAAATATGGTGATGAAAGGGTTGAAACACCAAAAGAGCCAGAAGTGAAAGAGGAGAACAAAGCCAAGCCAAAGCCACCACCAATTCAACCTTATGAACCTCCAGTACCATATCCATAAAGGTTGAAGAAAAAGGAGCATGACCAGTAATTTGTAAAATTTTTAGAAAGATTCAAGACACTCCACATCAACATGCCTTTGGTGGAATGTCTAGCTCAGATGCCAAAGTATGCAAAGTTTTTAAAGGAGCTGCTTTCTAACAAAAAAAAGTTTCAGGAGTTTGAGACAGTCACACTTACCAAGGAGTGTAGTGCCATCATCTCAAACAAACTTCCTTTAAAAAGGAAGCAACTAGGGAGTCTTACTATACCATGTTATGTTAGGAATTTATCATTTTAAAATTTTTTGTGTGATTCAGGTGCTTCTATTAATCTTATACCATTGTCTATTTACAGGAAATTGGGACTTGGAGAGGCAAGACTAACAAACATTCACCTACAATTGGCATATAGGATAGTAAATGAACCAGAAGGAATAATGGAAGACGTGCTAGTAAGGGCTAGAAAATTCATTTTTCCAGCGGACTTTGTCATCCTTGATTTTGAGGAAGATGAAAATATTCCATTGATCCTTGGTATGCCTTTCCTCTACACTACCAAAGCAATCATTGACGTTTATGATAGAACTTTGACTCTAAGAGTAGGTGAGGAAAGTTGTAAGTTCAACATCTATCAAGGTATGAAACATTCTTCTGAAAGTGATTTATGCTTTAAAGTTGATGTTTTGGATGAATGTGTGATTGAAGTCCAATAAAGGAGGTTGGCAGATTGTGATGAATTGGAATATATTGAGAAGTGTATGCAGGTACAAACTGCCCAAGAGGAAGATTACCTTAAACACCAAACTTCTTTTCCCCAAATCTAATTACCAAACACTGAACCTACATCACCATCAAGCATAAAACCACTAAATGTAGAGTTGAAACCTTTATCTCAGCATCTGAGGTATACTTTTCTTGGAGAGAACCAAACTCTACCTGTGATCATATCCTCTAAACTCACCCAAGATCAATAAAACTTACTTGTGAAGATGCTCAAGAGGAAAATAAGAGAAATTGGTTGGAAATTTTCGGATATAAGAGGGATAAGTCCATCTTATTGCTTGCACAAGATTCTAATGGAAGATGGGTACAAGCCAACCATTGAAATGCAAAGGAGGCTAAATCCAAATATGCAAGAAGTGGTGAAGAAAGAGGTGGTTAAGCTATTAGATGCTGAAATTATTTACCCAATCTCAGACAGTTTATGGGTAAATCCTATCCAATGTGTCCCAAAAAAATATAAAATGACTGTAGTGGAAAATGAAGAAAGTAAGTAGATCTCTACAAGAGTAGTGACTGGATGGAGAGTGTGCAGTGACTACAAAAAGTTGAATTCAGCTAATAGAAAGGATCACTTTCCACTACCCTTCATTGATCAGATGTTGGAGAGGATAGCAGGACATGCCTTCTACTGTTTCTTAGATGGGTATTTGGGCTACAATCAGATAGTAATTGCTCCAGAAGATCAAAATAAAATGACATTCACATGTCCCTATGGCACATTTGTATATAAAAGAATGCTATTTGGATTGTGTAACGCTCCAGTAACCTTTCAAAGATGCATGATGGCCATATTTTCAGACTTGGTAGAAGAAATTATGGATGTGTTCATGGATGACTTCTTAGTCTATGGGAGCTCATTTGAAGGATGCTTGGAAAACTTGGAGCAAGTTCTTACACGGTGTGAGGTGATAAATTTGGTGCTAAATTAGGAGAAGTGTCACTTTATGGTAGAGGAAGGAATCGTCCTTCGGTATAAAATTTCAGCACAAGGTATTGAAGTGGACAAAGCAAAAGTGGAGACCATCGAAAAGCTTCAATACCCAACAAATGTCAAAGGAATTCAAAGTTTCCTAGGCCATACAGGATTTTATCGGCGGTTTATCCAGGATTTTTCAAAAATCTCTAAACCTTTTTGTAAATTGCTTGAGAAAGATTCTCCTTTTAAATTTACTAATGATTGTAAATTGGCTTTTGATAGGTTGAAATAAGCATTGATATCAGCTTCTATAGTTGTCTCACCAGATTGGAATCTCCCATTTGAACTGATGTGCGATGCAAGTGACCATGCAATAGGAGCTGTACTTGGCCAAAGGAAGGAGAATAAATTTCATCTCATCTATTATACAAGTCGAACCTTAAATGATGCACAACTCAACTATACCACAACCGAGAAGGAGATGCTAGCAGTAATTTTTACTTTCGATAAATTTCATTCTTACTTACTTTGTGTATACAGATCATACAGCATTGAAGTACCTCTTAAACAAAAAGGATTCAAAGCCAAGGCTCATACGATGAGTGCTACTTTTACAAGAGTTCGACATTGTAATTAAAGATAAGAAGGGATCAGAGAATGTAGTAGCTGATCATCTCTCAAGATTAGAGCTAGAGCAAGAAGATAGTAAGGAGGAAGAGCCTATCCAAGAGCTATTTCTAGATAAGATGTTAGCAATTCAACGTTTACAGGCACCATGGTTTGCAGATATAGCTAACTTCGTATCAAATGGAAAGTTTTTGGAAGAATTTGATAGTCAACAGAGAAAGAAGCTCATTCATAATTCCAAGTGTTATCTGTGGGATGATCCCTATCTCTAGAAGCTATGCAATGATGGTTTGATAAAAAGATATATAGGAGATGAAGAAACCAGTTCAATTTTACAGCATTGTCACGAAATGATCAGTGGTGGTCATTTTGGTCCACAGAGAACTGCTACAGAAGTTCTTGAAGCAGGGTTCTATTGGCCTACTCTCTTTTATAATGTAAGGAAATATGTATTCAGTTATGATGCATGTCAGAGGAGTGGCAACATCTCAAATAAGAATGAAATGCTCTAATTGGGAATCCTTAAAGTAGAAATATTTAATGTATGGGGCATAGATTTCATGGGGCCATTTTCTGCTTCAGATGGAAATAAGTATATACTTATCTGTGTAGACTATGTGTCTAAATAGGTGGAAGCTCAAGCTTGTGCAGTAAATGATGCGAGAGTAGTTTACAAATTCCTGAGCAAACTCTTTGCTAGATTTGGAATGCCTCGAGCTATCATAAGTGATGGTGGAACATATTTCTACAATAGAAACATGGAAGCATTGTTAGCTTGTTATAGGGCTAAACACAAGATAGCTACTCCATATTATTCCCAAACAAGTGGACAAGTAGAGGTAAGCAGCAGAGAATTGAAGAGAATTCTTAAAAGAATAGTAAGCAAGTCAAGAAAAGAATGGGCAAGGAAGTTGGATGTTTATGGGCATATCGAACTGCTTATAAGACACCTATTGGAATGTCTCCATATAGGTTGGTCTATGGAAAAGCATGCCATCGTTTTGTTGAAATTAAACATAAGGCTTACTGGGCAATCAAGGCTTTGAATTATGATTGTAAAAAAATAACGGACAAAAGACTTTTGCAATTGAGTGAATTGGAGGAGATAAGAGAGTTGGCATATGAAAACTCCAGAATTTACAAAGAACGTACAAAGAAATGGCATGATGCCAAGGTAAAGATAAAGAGTTTTCAAGAAGGAGATAAAGTGTTGCTATTCAACTCCAGACTCAGACTGTTTCCTGGAAAGCTTAAGAGTAGGTGGTCGGGACCATTTGTTGTGAGCCATGTCTACCCTTATGGACTGTGGAAGTTTGCAACAATCAAGGAGACAAGTTCAAGGTTAATGGACAAAGACTGAAAATCTATCATGGAGGCATTTGGGAGAACTTTCGTCAATCACCCTTTTTAGCTGATTCCATACTCTGAAAAGCATGATGATCTAAGCTCAGACCTAAAAGAGCGCTTCTTGGGAGATCAATCAAGCCTTTTTTTTCTTTTCTTTTATTTTCTTTGTTTTAATTCTAGTTATGTGTTTTGAGTTTTAAGTTTTATGTGTTTTTTTTGTAGGAAGTGGAGAGTAAAAGCTTGAGCAAGACAAGGATTTAAATAAGTGGATGAGCGCTTAAAGAAGTTTTGTAAGTGTATATTCATATGGGAATCTAGTGCTTGTAATTATATGATATGTGTTTAATCTTAGAGTCTTTCATGTTTTGAACAAATAAAGAGGTTGTACACTTTGTTGTATAGTCATGTACCTTAAATTGCAAGTTTAGAATAAAAATTATGTGGTTTGGCATGCCCATGTGCATGGGCATGCCAAACCAGGGCAAAAATGAGAAAACTAGGGATGGCCATACACATGGCTGTGTGTCTGAGACACAGGCAGGCACGCCCAAGCATATGCTCGTGCTTGAAAATACCCAAATGGCCAAGACAGGCACACGCCCATCGGATTTTTGTTCACTAGATGATAGAAAGTGTATAAAAAATATGCCCAACTTTAAAATCTTTCAAATTTCCATACACCTTTCTTCTTCCCAACATCCCCCACTTTCCAAATCCTAGGGTTCTTTCATTTTGATAAAAACACATTGTTGATGTCATTTTAGTTAGGAAATAGGGAACATACCATAGGTATGTTTGAATTGAATGATGTATGTAATTTCCTACCCAATCAAAATGCCATGGTTGAATTCGATAGGGATGAATTTTGGAGGGAGATAACCAGACAAAGGGAAGCTTCTTATGAAGCACGAGCGGCTAAGGAATCTCGTATTCAATCTCCGGCTCTCAATTACCTTCATAGATTGATGGCTCATTCTTTATTCTCAAGGAAAGATGGTGATTCGGTGGTGACCACAACCGAGCTCTCTATTTTGTATTGCATGTGTAATAACATTCAATTGGATATTTGTCATGCATTAGCTCTTAAATTGAAGGACGTAGCCAATAAGTCATCCGGAGCAATAAAGGTTGGGGGATTGATTACCAATATTGCTTGTTATGTTAGGTTCGATGTTGATAACTTGCCCTTTCAAAAGCTCAAGGGACCTTCCTTGATTGATCTTGCAATGATGGAAGCAATGGGAATGGTTACAAGAGAGGGACATAACAGCTTCAATCTTGTTCATGCTTTACCTCCATAAGTAATGGAAGAAGAGGAGGAAGATGAAGACATCCATGATATGATGCGATGAATGGATGACCTAGAGTTGCAAATGGGAGTAATTGATGCAAATGTTGGTGAGCTCACTTTCTTAGAACATAGTATAAACACTGATATATCTCATATGCGCCGAGATGTTAATATGCTAAATCATAACTTGATAGCCTATTTCCATTCGCAAAACTTCTTTCCACCTCCTTACCCTCCACAAGATCCGGGGCATGGCAATTGAAGCATTAAGGAAGAGTAGTCAAATGTTTTATGTTATATCTTTGTGTTGTATTGTGTTTGTGTTTGAGTTTAATGTATGTTTTGTGGCTTAGTTATAATTATAATTGTGTAATGTGGTTGAATTTTTAATGTTAAATGTGTTTTTGTTCCAATTCCTATGATTTCCCACTTTAATTTTGTAATTTTTAGTGTTTTAGAGGTGTTTGACATGCCCATGTGCTTGGGTGTGTCAAACTGCCATACCAAGCCGAAGCAGGCACGCTCATGCGCATGGGCATGCGTACAAGGCCGCTGCCAGGCCGAAGCAGACACGCCCATATGCATGGGCGTGCCAACGGGAGGCTATGCCAAGCACAAACTAGGCACACCCATGCACATGGGCGTGTTGCCTGCACCCAAAAAAAATGATGCAATGTGGACATTGTAAAATTTAAGTGTGGGGGAGGAAAAATAAAATTTTTCAATTTCAATTTTTAATTTTAATTTTGTTATTTTTCAATTTTATTTTTAGAATTTTAATTTATGTTATCCTTTTTCTATTAGGATAGTGAGTTTTTATTTCAATAAAATTTATCTTTTCATATAGGATTAGGAGATAAGTTGTGTAGTCCTTGTAAACCTCTGTTGTGATTCTTTTATTTATAGATAGAGGAGTGTTTAAATTCTCAAAACTTCTACATTCTCTACACCTTTCTCTTAATTAAACTCTCTGCATATTTATTCTCTGCAATTATGTTCTTGCTACCTAATGGGTTCTAATAACATGTCTAGCAATAGCCAAAGGTCCAACACAAGAGGAAAGGCACCAATGGAGATAAGACCTAAGCCAACAGATCTCAAGGAGGAGTATGATGCTTTCTTCCCTATTTTCTCAGATGAAGAAGGTAAGAGATTCATTCCTCTTAGAAAAAGAAACCTATGCATGCCTAAATACTTTGATGATCAACTTTTGAAAGATATAGGAATGCATGAGTTTATGAATGTGTTGTACAAAAGGCTAGGCTGGTTTAAAGTGAAAACAGTAAGGTATGATGTGTTTCTTGAATTGACCATTGAAGTCTACACTACTTTGAAAATCGAAGATGAGGAACAGAGAATTTTTTCGTGTAGATTCTTTGGAAAAGAATATGAGTTTGATTATGATCTCATGACTGAAATTTTTAATTTCTCTGAAGGGAGAATTTGTCACCCTCCCCCTGAATTTAACATGATTGGGTTTTGGGATAAAATTACTAAAGGGGATAGAATAAGTCATGGAGATACTATGACTAGTGGTCTGATTGATAGTCACTCATATTTATTGATACATAAATTCATAGCACATACTATTTGTGGTAGGAATGAGAGTACAAAGGTTATGCTTGATGAACTATTCTTGATGTGGTGCATGGCTACTAATCGTAGGGTGAATAGTTCATATCTTGTGTTTCGTTCTATGTGGATTATTGTGCAGGGAGAAAAACACTAATGTCAATGGGTCATATTATCACGGGCCTAGCAGTACACTTTTTACCAAGAAAGCTCACCATTCTTGCACCATTGGAATATCAAATCTTTGATGAGGATTTTCTGGTTAGAGCTGAGGTTATTACAAATTTTGGAAGGCTAGAAGAGGCAGACAATAGGAGATATTATTAACTACGTCAAACAACCTTGAGGCATAGAGATGTTCCTCTACCAAAGGTGGTAGAGAATTATAACGACGTCAGTGAAGAGGAAGAAGAAGATGTCAAACCTCAAGTAGCTCATGAGAATGCAAGGGTGAATAAGAAGGATGGTAAAGCTAAAGCAAAAAAAAGAATAGGGCAGCAAAAAGAAAAAGATTTGAGGACAACATTGAAAGAGTCGAGAAAAAAATAGAGGATATGGCGAATCGAACTGATCAAAGGCTTGGTACCATGATAATGGAAGTGATCACCAAGTTTGAAGTTTATGAGACTTTAAGAAATGCAAGGATGGAAAATCTAATGGTTGAAGTAAAAGAGCTGAAGCAAGTGATCTCTCAAAGCAAAGGAACTAGGGCATCGATAGAACCATCTGTTGAGATTTTAGTTCCAGAGACTTCATCATCAAATGCATCTGACTAGGGGAGTTTTCTTTCCCCTTTATTTTTCTGTTTTTATTTTTATTTTGTATTTTGTATTTTTATGTGTTGTTGCATGAATAAAAGACCTTTCACTTGAGGTTTTGAGCTTATTTGTGCTAAGAGTTAGTATCATTAGGTGTGTTCTTCTTGAGTAAGTATGTTAATCTCCTTTTAATGCTTGGTTTGGATTGTTAAATTAGAGTAATAACTTGTGATTAAGAATTTTTAAATTTTAATGAACTTAACGCCTACTCCTTCATTGAGTGATTGAAATAGTGTGCTTGATAGTTGAGAAAGGTGCTTATAGAAATTTAAAGATTGTATGTAGTTCATATGTGTAAAGGCACTTAATAAAAGAATAAATAAGTTCCTTAAGCGAGATGGAGCGTAAAACGCACTCGTGCATTACTCCAATGCTCTCTAAAGGGTATGAGTATCCAAAAAACTTTGTTGAAGTATTCACATTGAGTAATATGGAAAGGTGGGGGATACTACAATAAGAAAATTCTAAGGAATAAATTGTGTGCCTTTTAAGTGTTATTAATGGAAGAACTACTTGAGTGCTAGTGATTCATGCCTACTTTCATTTTTCTTGGCTGTTAATCATGCTGTTTCATGAATTCAATGAGGGAGCTTGCTTTTCACTTAGTAATTGTTATGTTCTTGGTTATGAGTTATTGCTTTGATTTTCAGTTTTTAAACCTTGTATTAAGGGGAGATTAGGATGGTTCCTCAAGTTAAGAACTACTCATGATGTTTGTTCTTTGTATAAATAGGTTATTCTCTTGTTTGCTTGAGGACAAGCAAAAGCTCAAGTGTAGGGGAATTTGATGAGTGTGAAATATGCATGTGTTGATCACTTTATATTATTGCATATTTAGGTTAGAATTGCATTGTTTAGTTAGTTTTTAGTTTTTTTAGTTAGTTTTGTTATTTTATTTTAATTTAAGTGTTTTTGTGTTAAATAAGTAATTTTTGTTTCGTTTGTGGTTATAGGATGCATTTGAGAAGAGATGGAGATAGGGCTTGAAGATAAGGATAAGATTGAAGCTTAAAGTTGGAAGTCATCTTCGCACTAGTGCACATGGCCATGCGCACACCCATGTGCCAGTGTGCATGCCCATGCGCTTGCCCATGCCTGAATTGAAGAGGGACCAGTCACAAAGCACATGCCCATGCGCACGCCCATATGCACGACCATACCTGATTTTGAGATTTTAGAGTTATTTTAATGCATGGGTGTGTCCAATTGTTGCGTACCCATGCATAATTATGTGGCAGCCATTCAAAAGTGGATATTCAGCTGAAGTTTTGATAGATAAAAGCTCATCTTTTAAGCCTATGTTTAGATAGAGTTTGGTAGAGTTTAAATGACCTTTTTCATTAGGAAACTTGGTCCTTTAAATAAAACCATTTGTTTTCATTTAGAAAAAGCTAGTTTTTTAGTTTTTGTACTTGTTTTAGGGTTTTATTCTCTTTGTTCTTCAGAATACATTTTCATTATGTTTGCTTAGTAGAGGAGATACTTGGCTTGAAGTTAGAAGAGCAAGGCTTCCTTACATTTTGTGAAAGGTGGTTTTTCTTATATCTCACTTTTATTTAATTATGTTCAGAATGATTTTCATTTCTTCTCCATTTTCTTTTAGTTTTAACATGAGTAGCTAAATCCTTTTTAGGGTTCTTATTCTGAATTAACCATGTGCTTATTTTGATTTATGTTAGGTTGCTAGATCTATTTCATTGGTTGTTGTTGAGCTTAATGTCATTTTAGGACTGATCACCCTAGAATTGAATTGACACTACATGCTTAATCGAGAGATAGGTTCTGTAGGAATAGGCAATGACCAATTGGTTGCTTGATTAGTTGAGAGACAGTTAAGTGGAATAATATTGATTAAAGGTTGTATTTAAAATTAGAATTAAAAGGCATTAGGTTGGTGAGAGCCAATAAACTTAGTGTTAATTAATCTTTAGTTAATTATAGGTTTATCTGAGAGGAAAATCTATCGTTTTTAAGATCCCTTCAAAATGAATTAGACCTAATTGTACAATCAATTCCTTGAAATGGTCCAATTGAGAATAAGAACCCTAGCCTTTAATATTTGTTTGAATTGGAATTTTAATTTAGTTTGTTTTGATTTTAGTTTTAAAAGCATCTACACTCTATTTCGTTATCTAAACAATCAAATATAGTGACTATTGCAATACTTAATCCACAATCTATGTGGGACGATATCTTTCTTTACTACTTGATACAATTCTGTGCACTTACGGATTACACACATCAAGGTTCAGTATTCGAACTCAGTAGTTGAAGACGGTTGTTGGGCCTCTATAGAATCCAATTGCTGTAGTATTTGGTTTCTTGGTTATTACCCAGGTGGTGACTCCTCCAATTCTATCCTTTATGGCTAGTTTTGTATCTCTCAAACTGGTTGTAAAGCTTGTACAATGTAATGATTACTAAATACTTGGGCGACCGTTATATATATATATATATATATATATATATAGTTATTTTATAAGACAATAACAATGTAGGAGACAAACATTCATTTTATAAAAAAATAATCTCTTATTATCTTATAAGAATATTTAGACCTTTTTAACAGGTATGTGGTCACTTAATAAAAGGTTGATATCAAAATAATTAAAATTTAATGGTTACAACTATGTGATAGAGTGTTATCATTGATAACTCTGTACTCTTTTATAATAATGTCTAATGACAAATTTAATTTAAGATTTTAGAGTTCAACATTCATATATATATAGTAATGAATTCACCAATCTATAAATTAGTATATATTTTATTTGATTATTTTAAAATGTAAACAAAAATATATTAATTAAATAATTTTAATAAAATAATTAATTTTAACTCTATGATGAAATATTTTGTGTTTGAATTTTTATCAAGCTAAGTTCTTTTAAATTAGAATTATCTATGAAAAATACACAAAAATTATATATATATCCGGTGATTGACAATGATGATGAATGAGAATTTACGTGCTATTGTTGTTGTTGTTGTTATTATTATTTGATAAGATATTATTATTTATTATTATTATAATTAAATAAAAAATATGATTATTATTATTGGTCAAAATCAGAACTACATTCAAAGTAAAGATTAAAATAGACGACTAGCCAATAGCCAAGTAAAAAAACAATCTAGAAAATCTGTAAAAAAAAACAATTCTAGGCATTGCGCAAGGTTTGTGACCCAGTAACACGAATGGCAACATTCCACCACTTAACATAGACCGCTTGTGAGACTTCTTTTCCTTTAACAGGAAGGAATTCCTATTTCCTTCATTAGGAAGGAAAAGGATTTCTAGTTTCCTTTGCTTCTACCGTTGAGTTGGCTACTTTCCTATATATGCAACCCCCATATCCTCCTATTTTTCATCCCTTCAAACCCATCAATCAAATAATAAAATCTATTATTCTGTAGAAAAAAAATCATTTTGCCTCTTGTTCTTGAAAGATTTTCAATATGCAAATCTTTGTCAAAACCCTTACAGGCAAGACCATCACTCTTGAGGTCGAAAGCTCTAATACAATTGACAACATTAAGGCTAAGATACAAGATAAGGAAGGCATTCGTCCTGATCAGCAACATTTGATCTTTGCTAGAAAGCAGCTTGAGGATGGTAGGACTCTTGCCGACTATAATATTCAAAAGGAATCAACCCTTCATCTGGTTCTCAGATTAAGGGGAGGTATGTAGATATTTGTCAAGACTCTCACAGGCAAAACCATAACCCTTGAAGTTGAAAGCTCAGATACTATTGATATTGTAAAAGCTAAGATTCAAGATAAGGAAGGAATCCCACCCGATCAGTAGCAATTGATTTTTGCTGGAAAGCAGTTGGAAGATGGCAGGACGCTGGCTGATTATAATATACAAAAGGAGTCTACCCTTCACTTGGTTCTCAGGCTTCGTGGCAGAATGCAAATTTTTGTCAAGTCTTTGACAGGGAAGACTGTCACCCTTGAGGTGGAGAGTTCTGATACAATTGATAATGTTAAGGCAAAGATTCAAGACAAGGAGGGGATTTCCCTCTGATCAGCAATGGCTTATCTTCGCGGGGAAGCAGCTTGAGGATAGAAGGAGTCTTGCTGATTATAATATCCAGAAGGAGTCCACTCTTCATCTTATGCTCCGTCTTCGTGGTGGTGATTACTGAATGAAATTTGGTTACTCTTATTTGGTCTGTTTTTAGTTTATTTAAGTATTTCACATTTGTTATATTTTTATAATTTTTGGGATGTTCTGTTCTCTGTAATAGAACACAATAAATTCAAATTTATCAATTACAAACTGTCCCATCACAATTACTTTATTCTGCTATCATGTTTCATGCTCAGTTGTAGTAGTAGTATCTTGAACATATACATTTGAGCAATGCTATAAAACATATTAGAATTAGCAGCAGTAACAATATGTTACAGGTATCAAAATTTGTTTAAAAAATATATTATGTTCTTGGTAAGTTTAGCAGATGTTGTTCTGATGTTCAGACATATAATTGTAAGAGAGGTCAATGTTGTTAACTTATGGATGTTGTTCTGATTTGATCTAGTATTTGGCAGAAGTTGGAGTGATATTAAATATTTTATGTGCATAATGTAACATGTTGGCAACTTTATAACATACGTTTGATAGCAAGAACTTGAAGTAGTCTTTGCTCACATTAAAAGTACACGTATAATCCAATGAAAGATTAAGCATGTTGGTCCAACCCTTGAATTAGTTAGTTTTTATTTTATTTTATATTTTTTTCCTAATGTGATCGTATTGTGATCCCTCATTCTTTTCCATGACCAATGCCAGATTTGTTGTAATACTTCATTGAAGATTCCAGAAAAATTATTAGAATCTTGTAGCCAATTTGGTTATTTTATATTGAAAGTTTTAGATAATAATGTTATTATTATTATTATTATTTGAAAGTAAAAGAGGGAAACAAATCACTATAGAGTAAAGATAACTAACTCTTTTCTCCTACAGCGGAAACCATAGTAAATATATTGATCGAAGCCTTAACTACTAGAGCAAAGACTATTGTCTTCACAATCTAAATGCCACCAGGATGAACAAGAATGGGAGATAAATACACAAAGTATTTTTGGTGTTTTGTTTTGTGTTCTGAGAGATTGTTGTCAAATGTTACGTACAAAACATAACACCCATTAAAAGAGTAAGTAATAGACTTTGATTAGGAGTCTATAATATCCATATTCAAAACTTAAACAGATTAAGTCATGGGTATATATTATCTAACATCTCCCATTCGTACATGACTGAACATATTCAGTTTTCATCCCTTTCATATTGATAAATAGATTGTGCGACCATCATATAATGAGAGCACTTATGCTATACACTTGTTAGAGATATATAGCGTCTCGATAGTAGATTCTATATCTTGACATATGCCTTAGTCTAGATTACTTCTTTACATTTACGGCTAGCTCTTGATCTCTTAGCAATATTCTATGTCCACTATTATGTATGCACCATTTATGGCACTCATAATAGGCTAGTCAGTGAATAATAGAAATATTGAATGTAGTCTATCAGTAATCTTCCCTTCATACACTATTACTATTATATGGTTTAACTCGCTTATCCAGTCAATTCCTCTAGGCCGTATCTCACATAACCTTTTAGAGATTTTTTCAAAATAGCCACATCAAACCATACTTTAGAAATATGCCCCAGGTGTAAAGGGTAGGTTTCCAAAAACTATAAGTTTATGGAACGGTTCTCACACTAGGGAAGGTTAAGATCATTTAATTATTTTTATAACTTCCTATCCCCGGTCGGTTTTAGCACGCATGGTATGAATCATGCGTTATGGTGTTCATTTTTTTCTTAAAAAGAGCGTATATTTTAAAATGATTAAAATCATATATTTAACATCATACAGAAGCTACACATTTAGGTATATCTCAACACCAAACCTTAATACTTAATTGAGGTTGCTTTTGGCCATTAAGACAGAATTACGAAGAATTGCCTTTAATTCTCCTTTTAAAGATTACATAAATCTACTTACAAATCATGAAATGAAATGTAAGATTTTATCTCGCACTTAAATTAGAACTCATCTAATACTTAAGCAAGACGGCATACGTATATTAAATGGGCTCTCGTAACTCCCTTATCTGTTTAAATTACTGCCTCATCCTAATCTTTGTTAAACTCATTTAATAAAAGTAAGGTAAACACCCATGTGAGTGGGTTACTTTTATGTCCAATATGCTTTAAATGTTACATACATTTAATACTAACACTTTGTGTATTGTCAAATGAGCATCCACATGTTTATTGAAAATAAACATATAACAAATCATGTTCAAATTACATTAAAAGTAAAGTACAATCTAAAATCTATGCAAACTAAAATATTTAATGTGCCTCTCAAATACATCTCTAGTGACAGCTTTTGTCAACAGATTTGCTATCATGTCATACGTAAAAATGTACTTTAAGTTCACCTCTCCTCATGCAACCATGTCTTTAACATAATAATACTTGATGTCAATATGCTTAGTCTTACTATGGAACTTGGGATCCTTAGTATAAGCTATTGACGATTGACTATCACTCATGATTGTCATAGGTTCTGTGTATCCTCTCAAATACAAATCCTTTCCTTGATAACACATTGAGTAGTCCATGGTACCTTTCAAGTATCTCAAAATCCTCTTAACTGCCTTCCAATGTGCTTCGCCTGGGTTGGATTGATATATACTTACTATCCCAATAGCATAGCTAATATCAGGTCTTGTACACAATATTGCATAAATAAGACTTCCAACGGCGCTTGAATAGGGAACGTTATTCAACCTTTTGTTGTGTTTCAGAGCACATTCTCTTACTAAGAGTCTCTCCCTTAGCTGTAGGGTTACTTATGGGTTTGCAATTTTGCATATTAAACCTTTTAAGAACTTTGTTGATATATGTCTCTTGAGAAAAAGACAATAACCTTCTCGAATGGTCTCTTGAAATCTTAACTCTAAGAATATACACTGCATCACCCATATCTTTTATCTCAAAATTAGACGACAACCAACTTTTGATGTCTTTTAGGTATTCGACATTATTTTCAGCTATTAGTATGTCATCAACATATAATGTCATGATGATAAATTTACTTCCAGAGCTTTTAGAAGAAACACAGTGATCCTCATCTATCATAATAAAGTTATTTAAAATAATAATTATTATGAAACCAAACATACCATGTTTAGAAGACTGTTTAAAGCCATAGATTGATTTGAGTAATCTGTAAACCTTTTGTTCGCTACCTTTTTATTCTAAACCTACTGGCTATTGTATATAGATTTTTTTATTTAATTCTCCAATGAGAAAAGCAATCTTTACATCCATTTGATGTATCTCTAGGTCTAAATTTGCCACTATAGCTAGAATTAACCTTATGGATGTAAATCTCACAATAGGAGAGAAAGTCTCCTCATAGTCAATCCTTTCTTGTTGTGTATAACTCTTTGCTACTAGGCGAGCCTTATATCTTTCGATACTTCCATCAGCCTTTCGCTTGATCTTGAGAACCCACTTATTTTTAATTGCTTTACGTCCTTTTGGCAGATCAACCAATTCCCAAACATGATTTGATCTCATGGATGCCATTTCTTCTTCCGTTGCCTTAATTCATTCACCTTTGGCTAGACATGAAAGATTCAGACACATTCTTTGGCTCATCATCTTTTTGTAGGTCAACTAAAAGAGCTTGACTCATATCATCCGATCGATATCTTTTAGGTATATCACTCTTTCTTTATGATCTTTGCAATTCAGAATCTTGATAAACATGCCTTATATATTCATCATAATTCGGAATGCTCCCACTTGGTTCAAGTTCTATACTCCTACTGGAGTCAGGAATCATACTCTCACTTACCTTAAGATCATGAACATTCAGATCATTGAGAGGTAGAAGACCATTATCTTCTTCCTCTAGATTTCTCCCACTCGAATGGAGTAATCTTTAAGTGTCCATTTCTTGGGTCTCATAAAGAGTAAAGTCTTGACCTACATTGCCCAACTTAGAAAATTCATTCTCAATGAATACGATGTCTCGTGATTTAAATTCTGTCACTGTACCATTTTCATGCTCACCTATAAAAACGTATCCTTTTGACACTTCAGGGTATCTCACAAAGATACTTTTTTTACCTTTTTGACCCAATTTTCTATATTTACTAGAGGTATTATGAACATAGGCAGCATAACCCCAAGGTCTCAAATGGCTTAGGTTAGGTTTTCGACCAGTCCATAACTCATATGGAGTAGTAGTAACAGACTTAGAGGGCACACAGTTTAGAATATAAATGGCAGTAAACAATGCATCTCCCCAATAGGAAATTGGTAAATTTACTTGTGCCATCATAGATCTTACCATATCAAGAAGAGTCCTATTTCTTCTTTTAGCAACTCCATTCTGTTAAGGAGTTCTAGAAATAGACAACTGATGCTCAATTCCTTTGTCATCACATAATGTCTTAAATTCTTCAGAAAGATATTCACGACCATAGTCGGTTCTCAAGGATTTAATCCTTCTATCTAATAAATTTTCCACTATATTCATAAAAGTTTTGAAGCAACTCAAAGCTTCGGATTTGTAGGATATCAAATAGATGAGACTATATCTAGAATAGTCATCTATGAAGGTGATGAAGTAGCAGGCCCCATGCCTAGCCCTCACATTCATTGGACCACATACATCGAAATGAATTAATTGTAAAGGAAATTCGACTCTAGTTGCTTTACCAAATTTTTTTCTAGTTAGTTTTCCTTTAAGGCAATGCTCACAAGTAGATAATTCGACTTTTTTTAAATTACCTAAGAGGCCTTGTTTTGTTAAACGACTCATTCGATTTTAGCTTATGTGATTTAATCTAGCATACCATAAATGCACATCAACTTCATGTTCATGCGAAGAAGTAACTAAAGAAAAACTAGCATTATTATTAAAATTGACGTAATCAACATCCATAACAAAACTAGAACCATAAAATTTTGTATCCAAATATAAACATACATTGTCATCACAAAAGTACCAATTGAAACCAAATTTCAATAAAACAAGAACAGATACTAAATTCCTATGAATACTTGAAGCATAGCGAACATCCTGTAGGAGAAGAGTTCGATTGCCACATAAAACTAATTTACATGTGCCTATTCCCTTAACTGAAATCCTTGTATTATTTCCCACATAGATCCATCTCTCTCTGTTAGGTCCTCATTAGAAATCTACGAAGGTTCCACGATCCTTCGTTATATGGTTGGTTGCTCTTGAATTAATAACCCACAAAGGATTAAATTCAGTTAAGAACAGAGAACTAAATACAAAAGTTTCACTAACATATGAGTAAATGGGGTGTACCTTCTTAGGCTTAATGCAATCTCTTGCATAGTGCCCCTTTTGTTGACAGTTGTAGCACCTCACACATACAACATTAGTCTTTCTCTTATTCTTTGACCTTCCATTCTTCTTATGTTTTTACTTTTACTTTTTTGGCCCTTTAGCCTTCCCTTTGCCTTGATTCTTGTGCTAGTTATTGCTAGAACTCATTCCAGTAGAGGAGCTACCTTGAGCATAATGCACTTGTGCATTAACTTTGACTGACGCAAGTCGATCTTCCTCTAACTCTAAATGTCGCGCAACATCCTTAAAGTTCCTTATGTTATTTGAGTATGTTAGGTGCATCCTCATGTGCTCCCAACTATTAAGCAAAAAGTGGATAACAGTTTGAATTTTTTGCACCTTAGTTAACACATAACCGGCATCATTCAATTTACTGATCATATTGGACATCTCTCTTAGATGTTTCTTCATAGTATGATCAGGATGTTTCTTGAAGGTGTCGAACTTAATAGTCAATGAGCGAAGCTTAGTCAAGGACACATCTCCAAACATCTCCCTCAAAAGCATTTCAAAGTTCCATTGCATTCTCATACCTTTTGAATTGCTTAACAATGTCATCATCCATTGCACTAAGCAGAATGATGCGAGCAGAAGAATTCTTCTTCTTTCATATTTGGTACGCCTCTCTATCCTACCTATACTGGATAGTGGATCCATCCTCAGGCTCAGCCATAATAGTGTTGACCATATCAAGTACCTCTTGTTCTTCAAGTACATATTGAATTTTCATGGTCCAGACCTCATAATTGTCCCCATTCAATTTGAGGTCTTTGTTAAGCTTAGCAACAACAAATTTGGTGGCAGTTGTCATTGTTGATCCTCGTGATTTTTAATGATTAATGGTTGCACTTTGTTAAGAGAACAAGCAATACACATAACTAATATGCATTCAACATATTAACCAATAAAATCTCCCACTAGACCTAGAATCGAAGAGGTCATTAAGTTTCCAATTACCATCCAAGTTTTAATGCTTTATATTACTAGTTACAAGTTTATGCATATTAGTAAAGATTATTTGATCAAACGTTTAAGTTCTCTAACTCTAAAGTTTTGTGATCATACTCTTGGTCCTTTGCATAATAATTTCAAATGATGCAATAAATTAAACACATTCAAATATTGCAACTAAACGCAATTAAATAAATAAAATAAAAAATTACATTTATTGATAACATGTATCTCAAACATTTATTAAGAAATTGTAAAAGAAATCAAAACATAAATGAACATCCAAATCTAATAATCATAACTCAAATAATGATGTACTAAACATCAAATGATATCACTAAAATAATACTTACATAACCTATTTTAAGGAACTGTCACTTTTGGCATATAAATGCCCAATAAGGGGTGAGACTTATAAAGTCTATACTTGAGTCCATAAGGAACAAAGTACAATATCTTCCTTCTATATTTTAGACGCTTCACAATTCATCCACTTCTTAGGACCATGTTTTTAGGAGGAAGAACTACTCTCATCACTCCTCGTCTTGATATGATTTTTAAGAATGCTCTTTTAGCATCCATATAGGTATGATTAATCTCATTAACCCACGCTTGATGTAAAATTCTCCCATAATCACCACGATGAAGGGTTTTTACCATGTCAGACATAAGACCATCGAGGTCACGGCCTCGAGAGTAACCACCACGTAAAATTCACTTTCGCATCTTTTCATAGACACGTACGATATGATCAATTAATAAATCAATATCATCATAATGCCTCATAGTCTCCATCCTCATCTTACGAATCTCTTTTCCAAAATGATAGACCCTCTTCAGATGATAGTCATTCCTAATGACTGCAGATACTGGTATAATGACTCCTTTTTTATACACAATATAGAAAAAGAATTTTAGTTTATTACACAAAGTAATAATCTAATGATAATTGAAAACTTATTTTCAATTAATATCATTATGTATGAAAACAATAAAAATTCTAAAAATGCAATTTTAAAATTCTGATTTTCACGAGTTATATTATTGAAAAATAGAAAATACTTTTTAAATAATATTTAACTAATTAAATATTTTTTACAACAAGGAAAAACTTAAAAATTATTTTCTGTAAGCTAAAAAATTTACAATAATTATACCAAAAAAATAAGAAAATTAAAATATGCATACTGAAAAAAATGGGGATCAAAACGGAGTTTTCTATAGCACACGCGTGACAATAGGCACCACCGCACGCGCCCTTTACAGTAGTCACGTACCCTACGCGTGGGGAAAAACTCCTTTTTTTTAAATTAATTGATGCCACGTGTCACAATGTGATTGGTCCATGTCACACCACGTATCGACATACTATTGGTCCTAAGTGCTGACGCGGCGGCCATATCATCGCCACGTGTCACCAGCATGCTTACATGTCTATCACGTGTCAGACACATATCAATCCCCTATTGGTCAAATGAGCTTACATGGCAGACACGTCATCTGCCACGTAGATGCTGACTCAATGGCTTCTGCCACACGGTAAAAACCTATTGAACCACTTGGCTCAAGCTACCAATCAGTTCGCGCCACATGGTCCGCTCATTTGCTGAGTGGAGCCTTTGCTTCACTTGCCGACGGTGGTGCATGTAAGCCACGCGCCGCCTTCCCGGTCGATTCAGCCATCCAGACTTTTTTTGGTGGCAGGCTTTTGGGTGTCCTTATCTCATTGATAAGGTCAAAACTTAAAAATACCCCTTCCTTAATAGTGATATCAATTTTGTACATTAAATTAAAAATTAAAACATGTATATACACTACAGGATAGAAAAATACAGATTTCTATAAACTGCGGTGTATTGACCAAAAGACAAAAATCATGTTTTTCAATTTAATTTTCAATAATATCATGCCAATGGTACTAAATCATGAAAACATTCTCTGATACCAATGAAAGGAAAAGAGGAAAACAAATCACAATAGAGTAAAGATCACTAACCCTTTTCTCCTACAGTAGAAACCGTAGTTGTCGGGTCCGTACTCGAATATTTAATAATATATTAGAGTATGACTAAATTGTATAGAAAATAAATTTAAATAAAGGACTAAATTATAATAAATAAAAGTTTAGGGGGGTTAGGAAGAAATAAAGCTTAAACCGCCAAAAGAAAGAAAGAAACAAAAATGATGAATGGGTCACATGTTGGCCCAAGGACGGGGAGTGGCATGACTCATGAAAATGAGTCATGCATATAAAAAGGGAGGGAGTTGCGAATGGTACCAACCAAAAAAAAAAAGCTCAAAAAAAAAAACTCAACAACGGGAAGCAGAGGAGGCAGGGAAGGAAGAAGCTTAGGCAATTTGTGAGTGGATGTTATTTTATTCATTTGTTTATATATTTGTTTTTATATATTATTATTTTATTTATTCGTTTGTTGCCTATACAATTATTATTAATTTTTTATTTATCTTAATATTTGTCTTACTATATTTTATTTATTTATTTGGCCATTTATTTATTTCATTATATACTTTGCTATTTATTTTGCTACATTTTATTATTTATTTATTTTAATTAGGTAGTTGTGTATAGTCGAAGCTTAGGGCCAAATACACATACTACTATATAGGTTTAAATCCATGTCTGGAATATGGTATGATTGGTAAGTGTGTATAATCGTTACCTGGGGCTGGATATACATATTACCATATAAACGTGAGATGGTAAATATGTACAGCCGACGCCTGAGGCCGGATACATATGTTACTATAAATGTGTATAGCTGCTGCCAGGTGCCGGATGCACATTTATAAATATAGGGTTGGTAAAAATGTATAATCATTACTTGGGGCCGGGTACACATTCTACCCTATGGAAGTAAACTAGTTATATTGATAAGTGTGTATAACCGTTGCTAGGGGTCAGGTACACATCTTACATTTTGAATGTAAGTTGGTAGTATGCATAGCCATTGCTAGGAGCCGGATTAGGAGTCCATATTCAAAACTTAAACAGATTAAATTATGGGTGTATATTATCTAACACTATTATTATTATTGAACATCCATTACAATAAATATATAAATATTATACTATTAACAACTTTAAATATTTAATTATATATCATTAAAATTATTATCATTATTCAAAAAAATTAACTAAACTAAATATACTTTATGCAAAAAATAAAAAAAATACATTTAGTTTTCCCACTATTTCAAGATAAAAAAAAAAAAAAGAAGCTTTAAATATTTGACATCTTTTTGAAAACATGCCAAAATCATTGAAAAAAAAAAATAAAACTACTTCATTCCATCACTTTATGTATTTGTTTGGACATATACATTCCACCTCATCAAGTGGTGGACTGGAATATGTGTGTGTATATATAAATATAAATTCCTTCAATTCCGCCACTTTGATTGCTGGAATAGTAATTCTACTATTCAAAGTGGCAAAGTAGATCTTCATTCGCTATATAAGCTAAAATTACTACAAATTGATATTTTTTAAAATCGTCATAAAAAGGGAATTTTTATAAAAAAAAATATAAAAATGAATTTTTTTTTATCTTTCACTACAAATTGGTAAAAAGCCCTCATAAGGACCTAGTGTACTCAAATATGAACTCCTTGAAATGTACAAGAGCCAACCCTACAACTTTATCCTTTAATTTTGAACACTTTCTTTGGGTAGTTGATTTTAAACACTTTTAAGTTTTGTTAAAAAGAAATGCTTCATGAAAATCTGGAAGAAAGAATAAAGGATTGATATCCTATGAAAAAAGCAATGAAAATAGAAGTTGTAAAGAAACAACCAATAGAATCCACATTGGACTTTTATACAACTTAAAACTTCAAATTATTCAATAAAAATATTCAATTGGTTTATAAATTCATTTAATTCTATATACATAATCTGTAACAGCCCAAGATCACTCGGCCCACGAGGTATTGTCCGCTTTGGCACCGTCCCCAGGCAACGGTCCTCACGGTTTTGTCCTCAAAAGGCGCCTCGTGGAGGAAGGGGGCATTGCACCCATATAAGGCATGCCAACTACCCACTTCCATCCGATGTGGGATCTAACAATCCACCCCCTTTAGGGCCCCAGCATCTACGCTGGCACACCGAACCCGATGATTTGGCTCTAATACCATTTGTAACAGCCCAAGATCACTCGGCCCACGAGGTATTGTCCGCTTTGGCACCGGCCCCAGGCAACGGTCCTCATGGTTTTGTCCTCAAAAGGCGCATCGTGGAGGAAGGGGGCATTGCACCCATATAAGGCATGCCAACTACCCACTTCCATCCAATGTGGGATCTAACAATAATCCTCAACTTTCTTATATGATAAATAACTCCCAACTTTACTTACACATAAGCACCTCTCTACTAAAAATACATACTTACACTTATATGCAAAATCCAAAACTCTACTAAATATGTCATGAAAATAATATGCATGAACAGTGTTCTAAAAACACAGTTGTTACATATTGCCCCCTTCATCATCACTACAATCCTCTAGCTCAGGCATGTCATCCAAATCATCATCCCCATCTCCACTTTCATAAGTGCCATCACGCATCAAAATAGTCCTTTTGTTAGGACATTGAGAAGCAATGTGCCCTTGACCTAAACATGTAAAGCACTTAATTTCTCTTGTGTGTTCTTGATTACCCACCGCTTTACCCTTGTCCACACTTTCTTTAGGCTTGCTAGATTCACCTTTTGCCTTAAATTGCACCTTGTCATCCTTTTTTCCCAATTTGGTTTCTATGTAGCACCACAATTGGAGTTTACCTTTATTGAAGTGTGTCTATTCTTGAGTTGCCTCTCTACTAACATGGTGGCATGTACCATATTCTCAAGATTAATGCAAGTTTGTAACTCCACGATGTCATAAATTTCTTTATTAAGCCCATGTAAAAATTATGCCATAGTTGCTCACAATCTTCTTCAACATTAGCTCTAATCATAGCCATCTCCATCTCCTTATGATATTCTTCTACACTCTTAGATCCCTGCACCAAACTTTGTAAACAATGATATAAATCGCGATAATAATGGGGATGAATAAACCTCTTTTGTATGACTTGCTTCATCTCCTTTTATGTTTAGATTAGCCTCTCTAGGTTGTACCTTCTTAATATGAGCAATTGATCCCACCAAATCACAACATAATCCATGAATTCAATGGCTGCCAACTTTACCTTTTTCTCCTCGAAATAGTTATGGAAATTAAAGACTAGCTCCACCTTGCGTTCCCACTCTAGGTAAGCATTAGGATCATTCTTGCCTTGGAAGGAAGGTATCTGCATCTTGATGCTTACAATATTTCGATCCACCATTGGTTTCTCTTTAACAACTCATCCCCTTCTAGCTTCCCTTAATGGTGCACGTCTCGTATTAAATGTCCCCAAATTATCACCAACATCTTCGTCAAAATCTGTCTCCCATTGTTGACACATTTGGTTGCTTGTGGGCTGTCCCCTTTGGATCTTGATTATTATAGTATTTGTCTTATCAACTTGATCCTTCAAGTTGCTATATAACAGTTGCATCTTCTTTATCTCGGAGACTAAGGTGTTCATGCTTGCTGTTATACTCTCCAATTTTTAACCATGTTATCCTTGTGACATCTTTAGAGATTAAAATTAATAATGAGAAAATAAAAACTCACAATCACTCCCTCACGTGTTTTAACTCCTCTCTCTCACCAAGTAACTCCACTCATGTTTAAGCTCTCTATTGATCTCACCAATCACACAATCTAAGTTTATTCCTTATAGGTTTTTAATAGAACTACAATCTTCTCACCAATTTAAATTACCTATGAACACTTCCAATTCCTCAACACCATGGAATAAAAATAAATAAATGAAAACTCAAAGAACAATACGAGTTAACAAGAAAATTAAGAATTCAAAGAAAACGACTAAACAAATTAGAATCAATTTAATGAAAGGTGTGACGAACAAATACTATAATTTTTTATGCAAAGATAATGAACTAAGATAATAACAAAGAATCTAACAAGACTTACTAAATTGGATGCGCACAATAATAATAATTTTTTTTGAATTTTCTTTCTTTCTTTTTCACTTGATGCTCAATTCACAACTAAATTCACAAGATAAGATACAGATTCAAGAATGAATTGAAATAATACTAATTCGAATAATGACTAATTATGCAGATTTTTTTTTAGAATGCTAATGAAGATAACTTGAAAATTAAATCAAACTAAAGCTCTGATACCAAATGATGTGATCTTGGTAGGAAAACCCTAACAATATCAAATTAACCCACACACATCTAAAAAAGTGCCAAAATTCACGGAACAAACAATTAATAATAAAAGATAAAGACCCTAAATTCCTTTGAAGCCTTGAAAACTCGCCAATAACACATTGACAAGCCTTGGCGATGATTCCTCTACTTTGACATCTTCAGAATGCATAATTTCCTTAGCTAAAAGGTTGCAAATCAACTTTAAAAGTGCCACGTTAGTATGTTTGACTTGATTTCTTGACATTGGACTTCCAATTCCTTATAAAGGATCCTTTGATACTCTTTATTGACTTTGATTCTCATCACTAGATGGTACGCAAAGTGGCTAAAGGGATCATCTTTGGATGATAATTGATGATCAAAAATAAGAATTTAATAAGAAGATTCAAAGGCTCAATATCAAAGCCTGTTAAAATGAGTTTTTTCTTTGTATCCTTTTTCTTAGATTACAAGGAGTTTGCAGACTGAGCCTAAACCAGCAGAAGGAACATAAAATAAACAGCCTAAACTAGCAAATCTAGCAGTCAATAACTGTTGATGAATACTCAATTTTAGATATGATGATAACCAAGCCAATGCAGGACACAAGCAGTGGCATACCAGGCAGACGAAATAACAAAAGAACACAGTACAACTGTATGCACGCCTATTTTCATTGATTCAGATAATCCTGATATTGAAAACCTTAATATTAGATAGGAACAACTACTTGATCCTCTCCTTGAAGGCTGGATATATATGATTTATATAATGGCCTGACCTGAAGCAGATCATCTTTTACAAAGCACTTGATCTTGTTGTGATATATAAAGGCTTGCACGACTCATTAACATGCAGAGAAATACTGAAAAGTTAAAATAGCAATAACTACTTATCACTTGACACTGAACAAGGATATGAGAGCACATGCAATTGAACATTGTAAAATTTAAGATATTCATCTTGATGCACTAAAACATTGCATAAAATAAAGGTGTTTAATTTCATATACGACACACAAGTTAAACTCTAAAACAAAAAAAAATGTCAAATTTTGTATCTGTTGAAATACATAGAGACATAAACATTAGAAGCAAACAAAAGAATGAGTAGACATGATTAAGGCAAAAAATTTGTACTAAATCAACTGCATTGTTAACTATATTTTGTCAGTGAATACAAAGATTAGTTACATGTATATGATTGAATTAGATACAGAGAAAAATTCCTATCCGCATATTACTTAGCCATGGATATAAAAGGGTGCTCTAATAACATTTCAATTGACCATCTAAGACCAGCAGTCCTAGCAGAAAAGTGACTCAAGAAATCTTTGGCGT
>CATIWO010220242.1:0-13176 GCA_949673435.1 Macaranga tanarius
CTGTAATTATATTAAAATAAAAGGATAAAATGGTAAATATACACAAACTCGGTTAAGCTCGATCAAGCTCGCGAGCCTATCGAGTCAAACATCAAGGAGCTCGAGCTCGACTCGACAACCTACTCGAGTAGCTCGACTCGACAACCTACTCGAGTAGCTCGACTCGACAACCTACTTGAGTAGCTCGAGCTCGAGCTCGACTCGATTATTATCGAGTCGATCCCGAGTAGCTCATGGGTCGGCTTGACTCGGTTACACCCTAATTTGAGTATACAACCACTATTTGAGAAAAAAAAAAATCCACTCTTTGACAAAAAGAGTAATGAAGAAAGACGTGGCTGTTTCCTCTCTACAAAGACTCACTGTCCTTTATTCTAAAATAATTTTAAGCATGAAATTAAACTATCCCCACTACACCAAGTCCAATATTATTGCTTTTGCAGCAACTACTAGATGGGAGAACCACAAAGAAGCTAATTGGGTATTGAAACAAAAAACAAATCTAGCATATGATCATGCATGACCAACAGAAACACCAATGAAAGAGGATGGACTCAATTACTGCATTAAAGGTAAGTTGCCTTTGTGGTAGAAGAACAAAAAATTTTATAATAAAAAACTTCCGGGAGCATCTGTTGTAACAAAATCCAAATCATATAATCAAAGTGGAATGCTTTTGGTAACTGCTGCTACTTTAATACTATAATGCATACTTCCTACTTCCTAATAACAATACATTAAGCTGTTGCAATTAAAAAATTCTTATAGATTCTCTTGGCAAAGATTTGTTTCCACTAATAGCAAGGCGTCGAGTGTGGATTTGCCAGCCTCATCAAGCTATCCAGCACCCCATTCCAATAACAGAAAGTGGTGGACCTCAAGCAGCAAAGATAAATATTGATATCCTTGAATTTGACCTCCACTCTCTTTGAGAAAAATACAACTCTATAATCTTTAATAATAAAGAAAAAACAGAAAACCATTCATTGTGCACTAGGCCACTACATAAGTTAATAATTCTGCCGCTAATGGCAGTTATAGTTATGACAACCAAATACTGCACAGATAATGGCACAACATCAACACAATGAATAAATGATGAATCAAAGAAACTAAAAATGTGACTGAAAAAATTTTAAACCATATAATTGCTAAAGTATATTCAGGGTCAGATCTGCTCAAGGCACATCAGTAATACATATGATCGTAAATTCGTGCTCAGATTGATTGTATGTAAAATGGTTGAATGGCTACCACCAGACCACCTTAAGGAAAACAGACACCCAAATTCCCATGACAAACAATGACTGCATAGAATATCAGAATAACTTCATCACAATCACATGAATTTTTTGTGTCCAAATGGAAGTTGAGAGATTGTTTTTGCTGGAGGGAAATAGAAAGGGGCAAGCAAATATCTCACAATGATGCTGCATGGTAGATGCATGTTAGAGCATGTGCTTTAGCATTACTGTCTCAAACTCTTTGATTTTACCCTTCGCTTGGAGTGTCTAAAAATGCAAGAACTCAATTCAATCAATTCCTTTTCAGTTTGGGAAGCTTGTAGTTACTAGAATGCAAATTCTTGCATATATATGGTCTATTCCAAACAATGGGTTAGAGCATTCATGCCTCGTCTTTGTCAATTTTTAAGTCACACCACATCAACTGGGGCTCATTTTTAGAGAAGAGTAAGGAATCAAAACGTTTGAACAAAAGAACTTCTTCCCTTGCTAATTCTCTGTATTATTGTTATTATGTAAAGAAATGTGTTGCCATTTCAATATTAGCTTCACCTTCTTGCCCTAAAAATGATTTCATCTATTCCATCATATTATAGAACCATAAAAAGTAAGAAACACACAATTAGCTCCTATATTTAATGTGTTATTGAAAGAGAGAGTGAGCAAGGGACAATGGAAGCCTAACCATGCTTTGAACTGAACAACATAGAATAGTAATTCAGATTATGAGAGAAACATAATAAGATGATAGCCAAATTGTGTGATAAATATTTGTCATTATAGCTCTTGTCTCCACCCGATGAAATCAGATCAGATGCTTTCTCTTTACTCTGTTTCTCTTTCATTTGCTCAATATAATGAAAATATGCAAGGCATAATAGAATTATAAAATGGACTAGTAGCTAAAATACTTACAAAAATAATAATGCTAGACAAATTAGCAACAAATAAACAGCAGGATCAAAACAAACATGTGGATAGCATACCACAAGTATAACCCAATTAACTACATATCGTCCTGTTGGGTCCCAAAAAATGCATTGGCATATTTACTTGACGGCTTATCACTGTGCTGGAGGAGGAACATAGGATTTCATTTCAGCATTTTCAGGAACACAAGTAATCCAACGACAAAGATCCCAAATCCTAAAGTGCCATATCCGTTATTGCTGCTCCCGTCATTCTCCTCGGTGCTGCTCTCGTCATTCTACGTGGAAACATGCAATATAAAGTCAGGTTGATCTACAGAATTCTGGTAATAACCCTTGACAATGCAGTTCTCACTTAGAGAAAGTCAATATATGGTTCTCACCTTTGCATCAGAAGACACAGAATCTCCTCCAGCACCTCCAGCAATAGCCTGTTCACCAGTTTCCTTCTTATGGATCTCCATGTGCAATGCTGGCGCCTGAGAATATACAAGCCAATATACTAACTTTTATCAAATGAATTACATGATAACAATTCATTGAGTAGAGGACTTAGATGCCATTTAAAAAGAGCTCCACGAAATTATCTTTAAACATGCCATAATCATCATTCGTGAGTTATTTTCACATGCTCAATAACTGAAGTACAAGCCTTGTATTTCCTAGTAATCTAAATTTTATAAACAATAAATTTCCTACCATTAATATAAAAGCACCAATCTTGAATTTGGAAAAAAAAAAAAGACAATTTGAAAAGTATGACCTCAAATATGCAAATTCATATATATATATATATGTTCCGAGAAACAATACCTTTGAGCAGCAGACTTCTAAAGACTTGCGGTAAACATCATTGTTGGGGTCCTGCATTGACAAATTATTTGCACTTGTAAACAATTGAATGAGAACACACACTGCCACACTCAAACTCAAAACCATTCAAGAAAAATAAAAAAAAACAAAGTATTACCTCATCTACTGCATGTTGAAAATATTTAGATGCCTTATCAAAATACCCTTTTGCCTCATTAGTATCAGGAGTCAAAAATGCGAAAGAAGTATTAGCATTCCCCATACACCACAAACTTTCAGCCTTTGATGAAGGATTCGAAGAATTTATATCCAAAGCCTCCTCTAACCTCAAAACAGCATCTGTAAAATTATCAATATAATAAAATTCACCACCACCACCACCACCATACATACATTAATGAATTTAAATAAAAAAGTTCAGATTTTGATACCGTTTAGCATTTTCTTTGCATAATTAAGATCGTGAAATTGCGATAATTCAATCAATGCTGCACCCCATTTATTCAGATTCTGCATAAAAAAATTGTTATAGACAATTTAAACAAAAATTGTTGATAAATAATTGAAAAAAATATTTTTTTTTTTAAAAAAAAAGGAGAGAGAGAGTTACAGGATACACACATCAACGTTGCGAGGGTCTTTGGCATAGACAGCTTCGGCCTTTTGTCGAGCGTTTTCGAAGTTAAGGAGGCGATCGAAGTCATCTTTAGTGAAGTCCATTGTCGTTTTGGGTTTTTGCTGTTCTCTGAGGGATACACAGAGGTTGAGGGTTTAAGGGTTCAAGGGCTTTATATAGTTGACGCTTCACTTTGTTTAGTCTCCCAGTCCCAAACGGTTTCGAATCTCCCATGCATATAGAATTATTATTATTATTATTTTTGATATTGATAGTGATAGCACAATTCACATTGGAATTTTTTTTTTTCTTTGTATAAATTATCTTCTAATTCTATGATAAGAAGGGCATAATTAATTTTTATTGATTATTTCAGAAATTATTTAAATTCAGTCACTATCTGTTAAACTGATAAATTATAATGCAATATTAATTTTTACTATTTAATTGTTCAAATTTCTCAATTTTCAGCATATATCATATTTTTATTAATTATAAATAAAACATTAAGAATGTGTGTGGCACATTTAATAATTGAATATAGCAGTTTCAATGTTAGCAAAACTGTGTCTTAATAAAATCAATATTTTAATGACCACCATTATGTTTCCGACATTGTTGAGAAATAGCTCATCTTCACCACACCAAAATAATTTTTGCAATTCACATGGCCACTATTAAAGGGGACAAAAGAGCACATTTGATTTCAATATCTTGGCAGTCACATAGCATCAGAAAATTTATACATTGGATTTGATTCCAACAAAATAACCATTCCCGGAACTCTCAAGAAATCACTCATAATTGCTGTTGCAATACTCGATTCTTCCATAAGTCAGCTTGGTTGTCACTTATGATTCAAAAGACATGACCATCTTCTCCAGTAAGTTGAAACATGCACTTGAAATTGCTTCCTGACCAAATTTTCAGACCTGAATGCAGAAAGTCACATGTCCTCGAGACTCTCTGATTAAAGTTAGTTTCCAACCAGCTATTGGCAGCGATATTTACATAGATGATGCGATGAAAGACCTAATCCTCTGAAACAACTCCGCCTTCACTGTGTCCGGAACAGATGCTGCATAAAACAAAAGCAATGTAATGGAAATGCAATGATATCAATGAAATTAACAATTCAAGGTTAAAGACCACAGCCCACCAATGATACGGCAATTTTAAATGTAAATGAGGAGTTGATGACATCAATATGCAAATAAAAATGAAAACCTGAAGAGGACACAACGGATAGAGATGGGGATCTTATGGCCAAATCAACAAAAAAAACAAGGGCAGAGAATTTGCTGAGTTCTGGTTATATATGATATAAGATTTGTAAAACCAATACGTATGCAATTTTTTAATTCCACAACTGATAACTTAATGGTGAGCCGCTTCATGTCAATAATGTCCGACTGATATAGAAAATTTATTTCTAAATAAATGTCCAACTGATATAGAAAATTTACTTCCAATTAGGATGCTACACTCATATCATTACATTTAAGTATCAGGGATGCTTAATGTTCATCACATAGTTGAGACATTGAGCAACTATGAGCCATGTCCCCCACACACCACCACAAAAAATAAAAAGATCATTGTTATCATTCAAGCCTCTCCTCGTTTAGGAAATAAATTGAAAAAAGAGAACAAATGACTCAAGAGTCATTCATATGATGGTTGCAAACCAAATGCTTTCATTAAGAAACTAAGATTATGACGTACAAATGAACCTGAAATCAAAATGGAAAAGATTTTCGTGAATTAAAGATGTAAACAGATATACCCACCTCTGCCCTTTGGAGTAATGACATGTACAAGGTCATCAACTGTAACATTTTCCCTTCCTTTCTTCCTTGTAAAAGCCCTTTAAAGAAAGAATTCAATTGAGATTTTTCAAATGTTATGGAAGGATCAATATAAAATTGATCACATACACAGACCATACTAGAGAAATACAAAGCAAGCCAAAGAGAAGAGATTGGCAATTCAATAAAACATAAAACTTTCAACTTAAAAGGCAACAAAAAAACTAGATTTACACAAAATCACAACCATAGTTGTTAGTTCAAGAACCATAATTAGGCTAAAAAGACAGTAACTTCAGCTCTTACAACTACAAATTCACAATTTGTGAAATGTTGATTTGATTTCTGAAGAAAATTCAAGAATCATCATACCAACTAAA
Source organism: Macaranga tanarius (assembly GCA_949673435.1). NCBI lineage: Eukaryota > Viridiplantae > Streptophyta > Magnoliopsida > Malpighiales > Euphorbiaceae > Macaranga > Macaranga tanarius. The sequence continues at coordinate 5,791 of CATIWO010220242.1, forward strand.
ATAAACATTAAAACAGGAACAACCTGCAGAGATCCTTCATCTCATCCCTCCACCCACAATCTATGAGTCTTTCCCTTAAAATCTCCTTTAATCGCTCTTTCTCTCCACTCTCGATCAACTACATACACAACCAAAATTCAATGTCGATAAAGAACCACAACAATTCTTTAAAAATAAAAATCAAAACAACGCAACAGGGAGAGACAAATTACTCTGCAATTGATGGTTTCTTGAAGGCTAAGTTCTTGGTTTTGATAAACATGAACTTGGTCAGCAACAGGCGTCGGAGGACGATTAACAGAGCCCCTCCTATTATAATCCATAATTCACCATTAGATGTTCATGCATTTATTCATAATAATGCTAACTGTAATTTAATTACGTCAGTAACTAACTCACTTGCGAGACATTTTTCGCCGGAAAATTTGAAGCTGGTGATGCTACTCGTTCTGAGCCTGGGCGCCGATCGCAGCTGGTAACGGGGCAAGGCGGTGACTCAGGTTATTGCTTCTCGTTTTTATTCGAAGCGTATCCGTGGTTATGATGGGCTGGGCCATAATGGGCTTTTTTCAAGCCCAATTTTTTTTTTTTTTGTCCAAATGGCGCGAAAACTTCAATTTCCCGCCACTTAAAGAAACCGCTACCTAAAAATCAAGGTCAGCCTTTTACGTTTCTATTGAGATCGATTACAATGGCGGAAGAAGATAACGCAGAAGACACGATCCGACCCGAATTCCCAATAGGTCGGGTTAAGAGGATCGTGAAGCTCGACAAAGACGTAAATAAAGTAACATCAGAGGCTCTATTTCTTATCTCCCGATCAACGGAGTTATTTCTCCGATTACTCGCGGAGAAGTCGGCGGAAGTTGCAGCCGAGAAGAAGCGGAAGGTTATAAAACTCGATCACATTCGTGTTGTGGTTAAGAGGCACCGGCCGACCAGTGATTTCCTTCTCGATTCGCTTCCTGCTGTTCCTACTGAGTCATCTTCGGATAAACCGGCAGCAGCTGAGAAGAATCGTTCTCGTCTCGTCGCCGATAAGCCTGCTCCGCCTGGTACTCGCCGGATCGACGATTTCTTTGCTAAATCGGCAAATGAAGCGCCGATTCAGATAAATGATAACTGAATGTCACTCTTTTTTGCTTATTTTGTCGCTTGAAATTAATGGATAAAGCTGTAGCAGAAGATTTATTTGTTTCTGGATTAATTTACTGATTATATGTTATGAAATGCGTTGTGTAGCTGCAATTGAAAAGATTAGTTTTTATTAAATGTGAATGATTGACTGTTGAAGTGAATTATAATTGCAATTTTGATGCTCGATAAGGTTCGAGCTAGGGTTTATTATTCATTAAAATGTCTGATAATTCGTGTATAGCTTGTTAATTTACTAAGAAATTGAATTGCTAAGAAAGAAATTTTTTATGTAATTTGAAAATCAAAATTGTTATTTACTGTTATTTATGGAGCTTTGATAGGATCAATTAGGAGAATAGAGCATGCTTACATGTAAATATAGATTTAATTTATTAGTGAGCAGTAGTTTTTACAAGACAACAATTGTAAATACACAAAGTAATTTCTCAAACTGATGTGATGTGTTTAATTATTTTCATGCAAATTCTATCATATTGTTCCACAATATGCTCTTTTTTCTGGCCTAATCTCTATGGTTTTATGAGTTCCAAATGCATGTTTTAGAGATAAATTATGTGAATTGACATTTAGGGAGATATAGGGCCAGAAAATGTTGAGACTACTGAAGCTGTTTCATCTCGAAGATGAGAAGCAAGTCCCAGTTGTCGAGCAAACAGTTTTTGTCCTTGCATTTTCTTTCCTTCCTTTATGAATGATATGCCTTGAGTTGCAGAATTGATGCTGTTGGTTCCCAATTGTTGGATGCTCAGAGAAGGTCTTCTGTTTAAAGGGGTTGCATTGCTTAAGCCTCCATTCAAGCTCCTGTGTGAAAGGCGTCGACTGCTTGTACTTGGCCTGGATGATCCGAATGCATTATCTGGCTCAACTACTACTTGGTGAATGATTTGCACCTTCTTTATTTCCTGCGAGGCAAAAGATAAGTTGTCAGAAAATGGTAACAATATGAACATCATCATTGACTGTGGTTTATTATCATTATTATATTGGCAAAGCTAGCATGCCAGTAATCAAAGAGATTAGAAATAACAGTATTTATGCATTCTTATGGTAAGGTATAAATTTATTGCTAACATTTCAGATAATACAGACCCTTTGTCTTTGCTTCTCCTCCTCTCGCTCCTGCCTTAACATGTTATATTCTTCCAACATTGCCAATAGAGGCACCTGGATAACCATTCATGTAACTGTTAGTTTAGTTTGCAAGGAAACTTACAACATATAGAGAAGTACATAATAACTTGAGACTTCTTTTCTGGAGTTTGCCTATATGGTCAATGCAGGTTTAGTATTTAGTATTATACAACCAAATTAAAGAGTATTTTACTAATATAAGCCCGAGTAAGAAATTAACTTACATCATCAAATAAGAATACTTTGTTCCTTTCTTCTTCCCAATTCCTGGTCTTTGTTATAAGTGAAGCCATCATACCTACATCATCAATTGTTACTATATTTGGCCTTTAATAATGCAACAAGATTTAAAATTAAGGAGGTTAAATAGCTGCAAGGTAGAATATCAAAGTCTTTGCACTATTCACTTTTGTCATTGAACTGCATGATTGTCGCTAGGGGTGTGCAAAAATCGGTTCGGTTCGGTTGTTTTTTCTTTTTTATTTTCTTTTCACTTTTTATTTTTAAAGTTATTTTATTTATGTAATTTTACAATATTCTAATAAGATTTATAAGATATATTAATGTTAATTTTTTATATTTATTTTATTTATTATTTTTTAAAAAAAATAAAATGAACCGATTCTCTAAAATATATTTAAATACGTTTTGTTAGATTTTTTTTGGTAGTAAATAATTTAATTAAGAGTTTTATATATTTAGAAACTAAAATTATTAATAAAATTTAAAATATTAGTACTAAACCAATCAAACCGACCTATAAATATATATAAAATTTTAAATATACAAAGAATTCAGTTCGGTTAGGTTTATTATATTTTTTTACTCTGAAAATCGAACCGAACTTATTTCGGTTCGATTCGGTTTAAACCGAATTAATATTTTATTTCTGAAAACCGAACTGAACCAACTAGTTCGGTTCGATTTTCGGTTATTTTTGCACACCCCTAATTGTCGCATAGTTCAAAAGTCTCCCCCTTTGGGGAGAAAGTTTCCTTTCTTTGTTTCTCTTTTTCCCTTTAACATGATCAGATTAATTAGTTGTCTCTTATAGGGGTTTTGCAAGTTGCTAAATTGTCCATCTTACCTGGGATTTTGTTGACAATTATTCGGGCACGTTCTGCACGTCTCAGGTTTCTGTGAGCACCTCTGCTAACTGTATACCGATTTTCATCCTGAAAATATCATGGATTATGTGACATGATGTAGATACAGAGAAGGGCTGAAGCCAATAAATCATGCAGATGAATCAGTAAGAGATTAACCATGCTGTACTCTTCTAACCAGCGCTCCTCATCACTAGCTAGCATCCACTTTTCAACCTTTTCCATTATTTCCTTCCTGCTTGAAGCTTCTTCTTTTGCTTTTGTTATATGTTCGTCCAAGCTCATGAGGAGATCGGCGTGGTCAATCTCCCCTTTTTCATGTGTCAGAATGTGGACAAATGCAGTTTTTAATAAGAGTACAAGAGGATAATCCTAATAAAAGATTAGCCCAGTTTTTACCTGAATTTATAAGGTTGATTATATTATCCATCTCCGACCGCGAAGGGATTTCCATGTGTGATTTATTGCATATTTCTTCTAGTTCATTCTGCTTTTTGAAGTAGAGCTCTTTCATTTTGCTTGCCTTTAATTGATCTAGTCTCTTAACTTCTGCATCCGCCTTGAAACATTTTATATAGCTGTTATTTCAGTTGTTTGTGATTATTCTGTGTGATAATCTTATACACTTACCTGTTGGATTATATTGAGGGTGAGGCTCCCAGGATTTGACACTTCCGACGATGAGAGTGATAACAAGCCAGTGACATGGGAAAACTGCCGGCGATCTCCATAAGGTGTGCCCATAAGATTCCACAGATTTGTCAATGCCTTTCCAAAATGATGAAGCTGCCACATTCACAAAAATATGTTATTGAATTCCTTTATCACACAGGCAATGCATTTCTTAAAACTAAAAAATATGATTTTGTAGCATGAAAAACCTTAGCATCTGATCCGATGAATTTATTAGTGTTTTTATAACCATTTTGGTAAATTTTCATCTTTCACATTGCTGGTTGAGTCTTGTTACTTGTATTTATTTATCACTAGAAAGAATAACTGTGTTTCAATAACTGTGTTCAGGTGCTAGATTCTGCCAAGGTCTGCAAAATAGAAAGTTAGCGCAGCAGCATTAGTAAGTTTCACCTTTTCAAGCCGCTTTTGTTTTTCTTCTTTGAGCGATTCAACAGTGCTGTTGAGCTTGGCTAAAATACTGTCACTTATGTTTTTGGATATTCCACACAACTCATTCAAACTTGGATGAACTTTTGTTATGATCATGGATGATTCCATCCCTAATGTAGTTGACAATTTGTGGATTGTGTCTATATATGTCTCCACTTGCTGGAGCCTGTCATTCTTTCAAGTCAGCAAAGAAGGATCAAGTTAGCAACAAACTTATGATTACCTTAAGCAATAATTTATCACTTTTTTTACCTTTTCACTATGGAGTCTTTGTAGCTCAATCTGGTATTCCTCCAGTTTCTTTAGTGAAAGATCATTCTCATTCACTATGACATTCGTTATTGAGTCACCATACACTGATTGACCTGCAATTTCTGCTGAGATTTTTTGAATTTGCCCTTGCACAGCTCGAAACTGGTTCACTCTTTCGTCTTTCCTTAACCGCATCTCCCGTAATGCTGGGGTGATTGCTTCTAGGTGCTCTTTTAGTGTCCCTGACATTTTCTCTGGCTGTACAGGCAATATGAATTACAATTAATAGATCAGTATGAGTCAATCAAGGAGAACTTCATGTATTGAGATGAGCATATTTTAAAACTCAGCATTCCACCATGCTATCATCCATAGGGAGTGACTTTCTCAAAAGAATCTTACAAATGCAATGTTAGAAAATTAGAAGGATAGGTCTTTGTAGCCAAAATTGCGTACTAGATGATGTGTGCATATGACTTCTTATTAGTTGCTTATTCTTTTAACTCTGCTCAGTATTTATATTATTTTATAGACTTAGATTGCCAACTGTTGAGGATCCTGACTACTTATGATGCATTTATCATTTCAATATTATATTTGCACTTAAAAACCTTTACTTACCCGTCCAGGTAGAGATCTTTCACCAAGTGACAGAAGGAGGTGAGTGAATTCTGCTTCAGATTCTGCTAACTCTTGATGCAGGCGAGCTCTTGAAATATTTGCACTGTCAACTTTTCTTCTATAAACTTCTAAACACTCCTGTTCCAAATCCAGGAGAACCTTCTCTCTTTCAAAATGATCTTGACCAACTTCATCCCAGATTATCTGTTTCGAATTAGGAAGAAAGAAAGGAGATTGAAAACCAAAAAAAAAAAAAAAAAACTCATTATTCATGCATAATTTACATTCATTAATACTCTTACCTGCAATTCTTGAAGTAGATATCCACATGATGTTTCTAACAATGCAGAGCTTTGCATTCCAACAGGTGATTGGAACGAACCCATTTGATGACCCCCTTCAGTGTGGCTGAAACTTGTGAAGCTACTTGGATTACTACTAGAATGTGTGAATTATGTGACAGATACTGGGTCTACTGGCAAATGAAAGCATTGGGTTTCAAGTTCTTTGCTAAGCAACTTCTGCTGACAGAGAGGAAAAGGAAAAAAAAAAAGATAAAAGGGAGAATCATGGGGACAAGAACTTTGGTGCGAGTAATTGCTTAAAAGAAAAGGCTACAGAGTTTGGTAACAGTGAAGCTTTGGGTTCAAGGATCAGCTATTCCTATATTAAGTATTGATCCACACCGCAGGTTCCATCTTTCACTCTCCTATAACTCAAACTTGAGACATCAAACCTTTTCTTTTTTATTTTTGCTGCATTGCATATATGAAGTTGGAGTATCTTATTCAGAGTTGTACTTTGCTTATTTGGCAGCGTACTGGTGTTTTCTCTAGTTTGTGTTTGAGTGAACTTCATTTCTAAGCAATCCATAAGGAATAGAATTTTATTAGACGGAACGAAATAAAGTACATAGAAATAGAATTTTATTAGTTTGATACCAAGGATTCAAATCTTTTGTGATATTTTATGGGAATTTTTTTTCTTCTATAATTGGCGTACAGACATGGGAGGAGATAAAATAAAAAAAAAAAGTTAATGAGTTCTCATTGTATCATAAGCAAAATCTAATTAAACTTGTTAGGAAAATTTTTACCTGAAACCAATCATTAACTATAATTATTTATATTTGTTATAGTTAATATATATATATATTTCAAATGTGTTACAGAATTTTTTTTTTTTTTTCCTATGCATGTATTTTTTTTATATGTCCATTTTCGTTTTCAAACCCAAACAAACATGCCATTAATGTGGAGCTGTCAACTTTGACATGGCTATTAATTTTGCTTTATTGAGTAGCATATGAATACATGAAAATCAGTTATCAGCTGATTCAGCTCCTGCATCATTAAATAAAAATTTCTTTATATACATCGGTTTGCAATAATCATACAAGAAACGGCATTTAATGGATTACGATTTGCTCAAGAACAATCTGGCTTTATTTGCTCAAGTACTTTTTTGTATTTTTAAAGTGGGTTCTTACTTCTTAATCATGTTTTCAGATATTACTCTAAAATAAATATAATAGAAAAATGAGTATTTGAAAAATATTGGTATATATACCGTATGTGTTTATGGTGGTGATGTTGGCATAGTGGTATGATGTGATTTAAAAGAAAAAAAATATGTTCATATCTTGAGATTTTCTTTTCAAATTCTTTAATCATATAACAAAATAGCATTATTTTCTTTTTACTTTACATATACCGAAAGGTAAACAAATTGCATTTTAGCAAGGAAAATTTGTATTATGTGTTCTTTTATTGTATGTTTTAATGAAACCCATCAATCATGTGATGTCGAGAGGAGGATTGGTAATGAATCATTTTCAAGAGAGCCCTTCCACCTTGTTTACCTTTTCCAACAATATTTGAGACTCCTAAATATAAAAAATTAAAAACAAGAAGCGAATTGCATAATTGGTAAGCAGTCTTTTTCTACCCACATGGATGCAATGATAAAAGGAATGAATAATATAGGTATAGGC
>CATIWO010220346.1:0-31140 GCA_949673435.1 Macaranga tanarius
AATTAATAATTATAATTCATATTGTTTATTATAATTAATATTTAGTATATTTAAATAATTATAGATAAAAATTACTGTCTCTAATTGATGATGGAATAATATTATATCTTAAATTATGTATGCAATTAGAGATGGAACAAAGACGGAATTGTTATTCCATCTCTAATTAGAGATAGAATAAAGACGGAATTGTTATTCTGCCTCTAATTAGTGACAAATATTTCTGTCTTTAAATAGAGACGAAATTTTCCATCTCTAATCCGTCTTAATATTTTTGCGCCAATTCAGTGACTGAATTAAGACGGAATGTGATTCCATCTCTAATTTCTATCTTTATTCTATCACAAATTTCGTCACAAAATTTCGTGCCAACTTTTCCCTCTAAAATTAGTGACGAATTTAGTTCCGTCACTAATTCAAAATTTCGTCACAAATCCGTCTTCATTCCATCTCTATTTAGTGACGGAATTTTCCATCTCTGAATTTCGTCTCTAGATGCGAATTTTCTTGTAGTGTCTGCACCAACTTTTGCAGCAACTCTAAGTAAACGTCGTGTCCAGGGTGATTTAACAATCGAAAATGGTATTCTATTATAAACCATAAATCAATCGAAGTCATTCATCAACTTCTCTTTACTTTTCTTGAACCAAAATGATTTTAATTTGCTCTGCTTCTTGCGATCCCTTTCGATCTCTAAGTCCACTTCAACAGATCACAATCTTTTAGCTGGTGTTGATAATTGAGGAGGAGCAAATGTAGAAGATTGTGGATGATGAACTCCTCTACTCTATGTATCTATAGTGTTTCTGACACTGAAAGAGCACTCCATTACTTGAGGTGTTGATTTACTACCGATGGATCCACATGCATCATATTGAGGACCTTTAGTCATTTTATATGAATCAAGTTCAAATTGTCGGAGGCTTTGTTGCCTAGCAAATTGCATAAGTTCATCTTCCTTTTATTCATCATCACTGTTATCATATTGTCTACTATCATGCATCTGTATAATTTCATCATCAAGTTGCTTTTCAGTTGTTCTTTTTTGTTTTTGTTTCGTTTGGCATTCGAAAATGAGTTTTTTTATATCATCTCGCACTGCACGTGGCACTTTTGGACATGCTGCTACGTCACCTTCAATTCCTGCTAAATGTTGTTTAAATCTTGTTATTCCACTAGTAACAATATGCCTATAAAAATTACAAGTCATTTTAGATCTATTATTATTAATGGGTGTAGCAAATTTCCATCCAATATGATCACTGAACTTGCCATATTTTCCTTTCTTTCCCATTGAGAATTCTACATATAAAAAAAACATAAATTAAAATTATAATAAATAAACGTTTATATATATATATATATATATATATATATATAATATTAAATAAATATATAAATATAAAAAAATAAATAAACATTTTAAATTTCTAATAGAATTTAGATAATTTAGATTTAGAAATTCTAAACAAATAACAAAAAATGGAAACAAAAAATGAGAATTCCATTTTGAATTCCCCTTTTCTTTTTTAGAGCAAATCCAAAGTGAAGTGAAAAGAAAAGGATAGCTATAATGTTCAGAAGTTCATTGTAATGTTGTAAAGTTTGCTTAACTTTTTGCGCACTTTCATAATATTCCTCACCAACGATCTAAGGTTGGAGCATAGTTGATGTTGAATCTAAAGGATCTACTGCTGGATAGATACCTTTAGCAGCTAATCCTCTTGATAGTACAGTAGTAGCATCTAAATATGCAAATGTCATAGTAGGAGCAGGGTCAGTCAAATCGTCCGCGGGCCAAGCTGTTGAAGGTATCACAAGACAACCCAAGGCGGAGGGAAAAATATGAGGTACTTTAGTGCTTAGTCTTGCTTTTATGGAAGCTTTAACAATTTATGGACTAGTTGTAGCATTAGCACTTTTGTTTGCGAATCGTATATATATAATAATAAAATAATCAAAAGAAATATATCTATATCTATATTATATATATACTATATCTATATTATAATATAGATATAGAAAAATAGAAAATATATAGAATAGAACGAAAATATGAAAATATAAATATTAGAAATATATAGAATAATAATTTACGATCAACATTTTCTTGAGTACTTCTTGAACGAATTTATTTCTATGGAAAATAGAACATTTTGCGAAAGTCTTTCCTAATGATTTTCAGGCCATCCTATGGTTATTCAAGAATCCTTTCATGTATTATATTATATATCAAAGAAAATCCATTTTGTCTTCAAAAGGTGGGCCTCTTCTGATGAAGTTATACGGGAGCTTTATAGAATTATTATGAAGCTATGCAGCTAGAAATTGATCCCTATGATTGAAGTTATATACTCTATAATGTAGGCCTTATTCACAAAAGTAATGGAGAATATACAAAAGCATTGGAATATTATTTTTGGGCACTAAAATAAAACCCTTTCTTACTGCAAGCTTTAAATAACATGGTCGTAATCTGTCATTACGTATGACTATCTCCATTATAGAAAGAAAAGAAAAAAAAAGAACAAAGTTTAAGTTTAATAGTAAAAAAAATCGCTATGAGTAGGACTCTGACCATAACATAATCGGTAGATCTAAGACGTACTCCTACAAATAAAGAGAGTTCGAATAGATATTGTTAATGTTTGAAAGGTTATGAATCGATTGGCAAGTCTAATCCTAATATCTTGATTTCAAATGGCAATGCAGCATAGACCCATATATTTGTTCTTTGGAAGATCTATCTCGTATCTAGTACTGCATGGCTTCACTCTACAAGAACTCCGAATCATTCTTTTGAAGCTCATCTTCTTCATTATAAATGATCCGCTTGCCCCGAAATGACCTAGCACAATAGGGAAATCCCAATTCATTGGGCCTTTTGATACAATCAAATAGAAAGCCCCAAGGGCGCTATAAGTACTATCTTAGATAAAGACTCAATCTGTCCAATACTATATAGGTAGTAGCCCAGGGGAAGAACCATAACTAATAGGTTTCAGGCTTATACCATTCATGTTATCCTATAAAGCCCTTATCATATGCCTTTCACTCCTAAATTCAGTCTGCAACTAAAGAAAAGGATAGACTCGTTGTGCCTATCACTCCTACTAAACTAGCCAAGCCTTATGTGCCAACCTACTTTTGAATTATCGAAACAAGAACTTTATGTGAGAGTCAAAGCCTCAAAAGGGGAATTGGGGATTTTTCTAATAGGAGATCAGAGTGGTTTTCCCTAGAGGTGGAAAATTCGCCCGCCTAGTTTTATCAATTTGCAAATTCTTCTCGAATTAGTTAAAAGAATGAAATTGACTGATATTATGATAATACTAGGTAGTATAGATATCATTATGGGGGAAGTTAATAATTGAAATGATAATTGATACAACAGAAGTACATGCTATCAATTCTTTTTCTAGATTAGAATCTTTAAGCGACGTCTATATCTATGGAATTATATGGGTGTTTGCCCCTATTTTTACTCTTGTATTGGGAATCATGCTAGGCATACTAATAATTGTATGGTTAGAAAGAGAAATATCTACAGGGATACAACAACGTATTGGACTTGAATATGTTCATAAAATCAATTTTCGACGGAATGAAAAAGACATATATGGGAGAATCATATCCATAGAATACGACCCTAATCGAAATGCATACATTTGTCTTATACACTATAGGGATAGTGAGAAGAGATATATTTTACATTCTTACTATGAGTAGAGCACAAACCTAAAAGAATTGAAGAAGCCCGTTTGGGAATAAGAGAATGCCATCGTGATTTGAATTGAATCTCGATGAAAAAATACATCAATAAGAAGTTTGTTTGATAAGTTTAATAATTTTTATAGGGTTAAAACTTATCTTTCTTGAAAACTAGAAGAAAAGCCCCCACATTCAAAGCCCCATTTTTCTTATTAGCAAGAACTTATTTTAATTGCATATCATAAGGAATTTGAACAACTGCTTCAAATATAGTATCAGGAAGTACCGCTTGTGGAACTTCAATATCCATGGGTTTATTAGCTAAATGACAATTGGCACAAACAATATGGTCGGTTGCTTCGCGTGGATTTTCATAACCCTACTGTGCAAAAATGGGATATGCATTTGAAATGGATGCCCAAGTTATTATATATATAATGAGCGATATGTAAATGGAACGAATAATCTCACCCTTTATCTAAGAATTATAATATTATTATATTTATTATATTATTATATAATATAAATAATATAATATAAGATTATATTATTTTATATTATTATGTTATATTTGTTTTATATTATTATTTTATAATAATTATTTTTATATTATATATTATTAATATTATATATAATTTAATATTATATATATTATACAAAATTTATATAAAATATAAAATAGAAAATAGAAAATAGAAAATATATTATATAAAATAGAAAATAGAAAATTAGAAAAATAGATTTACTTTATTTATTTATTTATTTTTATAGATTGTATTTCTAATCTATTTCTACGGATCTATCTTATCTACATAGTAACTCATTCAGGAATTGAATCAAATATCAAATGGGCCCTTTTAACTCAGTGGTAGAGTAGCCCACCAAGCAAAACCGGTGGTTTCTTGGTCGCAACCGGCTAAAGATAAAGTTCCATTAAAGAGCGTTTCCATGGGGTAGAACCTCCTCAGGGAATATAAGATTTTCATGAGGCTGATCTTGAGCCGCTATCCAAGCCCGAATACCCTTATTCAAGAGAATATTTGTAGTGTAGAAAGTCTCAAATTCAAGATCTTCCGCTGAATCACTCATGTTATGCTCTTCTACATCCTAGGTCTTCATGTTCCTTCATCTGGCTTATGTTCTTCATGTATATATATATATATATATATATATATATATATATATAAGTACATATAAAAAAGAAAACATAAATTACAATTATAATAAATAAACATAAATTACAATTATAATTGATGTTTATTTATTATAATTAGTTATACATACATACATATATATATACATACATACATATATATATATATATATATATATATATACATATATATATATATATATATATATATATATATATATTATCTTCGGTGTACTTTGCAGCTAATATTTTGTGTAAACTTAGTTTTTGTAACTTCGTTGCTTTTTTTTTTTTTAAAAAAAAACAAATCTTGGATTTTAAAGACTAAAGCAAAGGTAATTGATATGCAACCTTATTTTTTATGAGCAATTTAATTTTTTTTCGCAATTTATAGACGTAAATGGCAATAGGCGGTGAAAAAAATATCTCACATCACCCACTTTAGTCTTCGAACATCATTGAATAATTTTTGAAATTTACATTATGAAAGTCTGAAACTTCACATGAATGCACTCATTTTAAAATTAGGTTATAGATAGATTTATGGACTAGATTGCATTAGAATTAAGTTAGAGGACCTATTAAATTATTATGGTAACTTAAGGGACTAAAATAGATATTTGCCAAAATGATTAATATATATATATATATATATATATATATATATATATATATATATATCTTCTTCTTCATCTCTTCTTCGTTAACTTCTCCTTTTGCTTTTACTTCTTCATTTCTTTTCTTCTCTTCTTCCACACAAACTTCTAGCATCAAGAAGTAAACATCGAATTAAGCTTCTGATTTTGAAATTCAAGCTCGGATTTATACGAATCTTAGTAAGTTAAGATATATATATATATATATATATATATATTTATATTCAAAGTTTTTGATTTGTTCAAGGGATTGATGTTTGATTAGATTTTAGGTTTTAAAGTGTTGGTTTATCAAAAAAATGGACCCTTGGTATGTTAAAATTGACGCTTGGAATTGATTTGGATTGATGTCTAGTGTTTATAGTCGATTCAGATCAAATTTCTGCATTTTTGGATCATTGAGGTGACACCTCTGTGCTGCTGAGGGGTTGACTCAACATTGAGGAGGCGCCTCAATGAGCCTCCTAAGCCTTAAAACCTTAATTTGAGCAGTTGTGAACCATTTTTGGGTCTTATGTCATAACTTTTAGCTGTAGATCAATTAAATTGAGTAGAATTGAGGTTATAATCTAGTGTTCTTATGATTTTACTTCTGGATGTTATAAGGAACTTCAACCCCAGCTGTAGAGCGTAGCACAACCCCTCTCAGCTAAAATTCCAGTTGTCTTATCAGGTGAGTGGATATTAGTATAACACTAGTTTTGAATTTCTGATATGTATATATATTTATGTTTTATAAATTATCGATGTTTAATGATTTCCTTATACATTATTTGTTATTATGTATTTTCTAGTTATTTGGAACCATATGGTGTGAACTTTATTTTGAGTTATACGTATGAGAATTTAGTTTTTAAAGTATTTATTTTATGAAATACACTCAGAAAGGTGCCTATGAAATCACACCTTGAATGTCGTGTGGAAATAAAATAAAATATATTACTTACGGGCATTGTCTCTGCACATACGTATGACGAGGAATTAGCACTTTGGGTAGCCAGGTGAGACATTCAGCTCCCAGAGTTACTTGGGATTTATAGGTTACCACTTGAGTGTACAATGGCATATACATTTGTACTTATATATATTGATCTTGATTGATTTTTTAAGGATTTCCTTGATTTACTTCAAGTTGTGTTAAAGAATTATGAAGAAAGTACTTAGACATTTTGTATTTATATCAAAAAAATGTTGGATGAAAAATGCTTATTTTAGTACTCAAGTTGTTTCCCATTTTTGGATGAAACTTTATTTGATTAAAGTTGAATTTTTGTATCGTGTTATATGATAATATATTAATATTTTTCTGTGGTTATACTTATATTCTCTCACTGAGTAGTTGTACTCATCCACCCATTTAAACCATTTCAGATTCCAATTTGGTAAATCAGTAGATCCTTGTATAGCGTGTTTTGGAGTGCCTTGTTATGAGCACTAGAGGAGGTTGAGCCAACTAAACTATTGCTATTCGGAAATAGAACTTTTTTTAGTAAGCCTCAGAGGCATATATATAGTTTGGCTAATAAATACTATAAACTTTATTTTATATTACAGTATGCTTGTAATGATAAGTATTTGTATTAAGCTATAATATATAATGGTTTGCAGATGATTAGTAGTTTATTGTTGCACTTATCCTTATGGTAAAGAAAAGGGGTACGACATGAGGCACCTCCTCAGTGCATTGAGGCACCTCTTAGGCATCTTCTTAGCACTCAAGTGCCTCCTCAGTGTTGAGGCGTCGCCTGATCGACCCAGAACGCTGAAATTCACTCTGTTTTAGCCAAAAACACTAAAAATCAATCCAAATCAATCATAAACATAATTCTAAACATCATAGGGGTCTATTATAGCATAAATAAAGCTTTTAACTCCATAAAACAATCAAAACATCAAATTCCATTCAAATCAAAAACTTGAAATAATATAGTTTTACTTACCAAAAACACTTGAAACTATAAGCTTAAATCAATGCTTAAAGTTATTATTAAAGATTTAATGAAAAAGGAAGAAAAGAAAATAAAAAATGAAGAAGAATAAGAGTAACGAAGAAGAAGAAAATGCTGAGAAGAAAAAGTTAAACTTAAAAAAATCTTCTTTTTTTTGACAAATATCCATTTTGACCCCTATAATATTCTCTAGGTATAAATTAACCTTCAAAACTTATTTCTATTACTATTTAGTTTATAATTCTATCTATAATCCAATTAATCTCTAGGGCATAATATTACAATTCTTCCCCTCTTAAGAAATTCCGTCCTCGAAATTTGCATACCTACGAGGAAAACAAATGAGGATATTGAATCCACATATCTTCTTCTATCTCCCAAGTTGCTTCCTCCTTAGAATAATTACTCCATAAAACCTTAACCAATGGAATCACTTTATTCCTCAAAACTTTCTCTTCTCTAGCTAAGATTTCTATGGGCTCTTTTTCATAAGTCAAATCTTCCTTTAATTCTATCGGCTACGGCTTCAGTATATGGGAGGGATCACTTCTATACCTTCTTAATATATATATATGAAAAATATCATGCACTTGAGATAATTCTAGAGGTAAAGCTAATCGATATGCTATCGGTCCAATTCTTTCAATCACTTCGTATGGAAGCTTTGAAGCCAATCTAATATAATCTTAGGTACAAATTAAAGCTTCCACTAATTTAAGAGTTAATAAACTCCCAAATACATCAAGTACTCTTTCGTCAGTGCTAAAAGGTGATTCAAAAGCAACTATAGAGATTAGGAAAACCATCACGAGCTAAACTAGAGAGGGTGGGGAATCTCTCTGAATTAAATTTCCACTACCTAAGTATATCAAAATTCCCTTTATCCTCTATAATTTCCTCACTCAAATATATATCTAATTCAGATCTCTTACTTCCACCAATACCAGTCTCCATCTTATGTGTAATATCCTGCCCTAGAGATTAATTGAGTTATCGATAAAGTTTGGACTAAATAGCAAAAGAAATAAGTTTTGAGGGCTATTTCATGCTTAAAGATTTTTATAAGGGTCAAAATGGATATTTGCCAAAAAACTTATCATTTATGTCATTTTCTCTTCTTCCTTATCTCCTTAACCATTTTCTTCTTTCTATAACTTCAACTCCTTTGTTTTTCTTCTCTTTCTTCCAAAAACTTACAATTCTTCAATATCAAACAATCAATTTAAGCTTCTCTTTAAAAATCCAAGATTGATATACAAAAGATTTGGTGAGTAAACATATATTAACTTTCAAGATTTTGAATTATTTGATTTTAATAATTTGATTGTATGTTGAGTTTTAAGCTTTACTTATGCTAAAACATACCCTTTTAAGTGTTTTTCTTGTTTGGATGTTAAATTGGTTTAGAATATTAGTCAAAATATGTAAAAATGGACATTTTCGGCTACAGGAACCCGTTCTATACTGCTAAAGTGATGCCTCAGCACTGAGGAGGCACCTCAGTATCCTGAGGAGGTGCCTCAGTGATCCATTTTGAGCCCAAAACCCTAATTTGAGCTGTTTAGGACCATTTTTCAGGTCTTATACCATGTCTTTTAATCGTAGATTGATTAAATTGAATAGAATATAGATGTTTAGCTTGTGTTCTTATGATTTTACTTCTGGATGTTAGGAGCAATCTCAACTCGAGCTGTAGAGCCTAGGTTAGAGCCGGATAGTTAGTTTTTGCTTCAGCAAGCCAGGTGAGTGGATATATATATATAAAATTAGTTTTGAAACTAAGTATTTGTAAGAATATGTATATAAAGTTAGTGAAATGTTTTCTATGATATAACAACTGATGTTTCCTTACAAATAAGGTTTTATCAAACATTAGCTTGCAAAATATGGTTTTACAAGTTATTTAGCCTTATATCATAAATTGGGAATAGGTAGCAATATATTTTTTATTGATATAGTTGAAGTATTTTGAAGCAAGAATGTGTTTATTATTATTATTTTATGAAATGTTTATTCTCAGTAGTACTTTGATACTAGCATCAGCTAGATATTCAGCAAGTATGTTTTCTTAGCAATTTGATATATATAAATGATTTGATTTTATGGATAAACCTATACATTCGTGATATGTACCCTTCAGATTTCACCATGATGACTGGTGTTATATCTCAGCAGTATTATTATGTATATGATTATATCAGCAATATTATCTAACTGTCTTGGAGACAATGCTTGGTTGTGCATATAACCTTGAAGGCGTACAATCGGGTAGTTTAGCTCTACGCATGCGTATGACCAGTAATATATATATATATATACACATGGGCTGCCAGCATCATCATTGCGCCTATTGTGTCAGCAATCTAGCATAATATTTTAGTTACATTTTAAGGAGTGTATGGGATAGCATTTTTATGAATATTATTTCTCAGTCTTATCTCAGCTTTTATGGCAACTGTATAGCTAAGGAATGATATTATTTCAGCTAGTAAATAATCAGTATATATATATATATATATATATATATATATATATATATTATACTATGTTATTTCAGCAGCTTAAATGATTATTTTTCTAGGCAGTTGTTGATGAGTACAAATCCCCAAGCGTACACAATCGTAACAAGTAGTAATAAAAATATCATCCTACAGAGATTGTAAATTGAATACTGAAATAATCACTATATTTGTTTGTTTAGACACCAAAATAGAGTTGGACTCTCAAAGAACTACACTAAATCTGAATAAAGAAAACTAGAACTTAATCAAATTTAAAAGCTAGGATTCTTACTCTCAATTTTGACCATTTCTTAAGATCGATTAACTCACTAGGTCTACGATAGTTCCTAATTCATTTTGAAGGAATCTTAGGAACCATAGATCTTCCTCTCAGATAAACCTATGATTAATTGAAAATTAATTAACCCTAAGTTTTCCGGCTCTCACCAACCTAATGTCTTTTAAATCTAATTTTAAAACACAACCTCTTAATCAATATTAACCACTTAACTATCTCTCAACTAATTAAGCAATTAATAGGTTATTGCCTAATCCTACAGAACCTATCTCTCAATTAAGCTCTATAGTATCAATTTAATCTTAGGGTGATCAGGCCTAAAATGACATTAAGTACAATAATAACCAATGAATTATAACTAACAACCTAATATTAATTATAATAGGCACATGGTCAAATTGGAATAAGAACCCTAAAACGAATTTAGCCACTCATATTAAAAAGAAAAGAAATACATGAAAAAATGAAGAAAATAAATCCAATTATAATAAATAATAAGAAAAGTTAACAAGGAAACCCCCTTTCACAAAAGTGTAGAGAATGCTTGTTCTTCACAATCTTCAAATCAAATCCCTACTCTAATATGAGCAAAGTATAAACTAAATAAAAATGTTCTAAAAAATAATTAAAGAAATAAAAATCCAGGAACAACCTTTTATGATAAATAAATGGTTCTATTTATAGACCTAGTTACTTAGTGAGAAAGGTCATCTAAAACCTCTAAAACTCTATCAAATCTAAAGCTTAAGAATGAGCTCATTTCTATCTAAACTTCAGCTCAAAAACTACTTCTGATTGGCCGCCACATTAACATGCACGAGTGCATAGGAAAGTGGCATGACAATGTAGTATTTTAGTCTTGAATTATCCAGAGATAGGCATGGGCGTGCAGCCTTATAGCTTGCTCTCTTCATGAATAAGGCACGACCATGCAGGAATATAACATGGTCGTGCACCACTACTGTGAGGATAAACTTCAAGCTTGACATCCCAATCTCATCTTATCCTCATTTGCTATCTCCCACCTCTTCCAAATGCATCCTATAAATAAAAACTTAACAAAAATCACTTATTCAAAATAAAATTAACTAAATCCTAATAACATAAAACAATAACTAAAATTAACTATACTAACCAAAAATTAATTAAATATGCAACTAACTAAACCTAATATGCATAAGATAAAGTGCTCAAATTAGACATTTTTCACACTTATCAACTCCCCCACACTTGAGCCTTTGCTTGTCCTCAAGCAAAACAATAGAAAAACCTATTTTTACAAAGAAAAAACATCATTAGTGGTGGTTAACTTGAGGAACCACTCTAATCTCCCTTTAATACAAGGTTCATAACTAAAAATTAATGCAATAACTCAAGGTCAAGAACATAACAATTACCAAGTGAAAAACATACTTCCTCGTTGAATTCATGAAAAAGTATGATTAACAACTAAGAAAAATGAAAGTAAGTAGGAAACACAAACACTTAAGTAGTTCTTTCATTAATAACACTTAAAAGGCACATAATTTAATCCTTCAACTTTTTTTATTGTAGTATCCCCCATCTTTCCATATTACTCAATATGGATACCTCAATAAAGTCATGTGGATACTCATACCCTTTATAGAGCATTGGAGTATAGGTACGAGTGTGTTTTACGCTCTATCTCGCTTAAGAATTTTATTTTATTTATTTATTTTATTATTATTATTTTTATTCAATGCCTATGTATAAATGAACTACACTGGCGAACTAAATTCCTACTTACAAGCATTTTTCTCAACTATTAAGCATCTTAGTTCAATCACTCGATGAAAGAGTAATCATTAAGTTCATTAAAATTTAAAAGTCCTTAACCATAAATTATTCCTCTAACTTAACAGTCAAAACAAAGCATTAAAAGGAGATTATTACAGTCAAGAAAAACACACATAATGATATAAACTCTTAATAGAAATAGGCTTAAAAACTCAAGTGGAAGGGAAAGTAGACTTCCCTAATCAGATACATTTGAAGACGAGGTCTGTTGAACTATGACTTCAATAGATGCTTCTGTTGATTCCTTCATTCCATTGTCTTAAGAGATTAATTATTTCTGCTCTTCCACTTTGGCTATCAAATTGTCCATCCGTATGTCACGTATCGTCTCATAAACTTCAAATTTTATGATCACATCCATAAGCATATGTCCCACCCTTTGATCAATTCAATTTGCTACATCTTCTATCTTCTTTTAAACTTTCTCAAATTTCTCATCAATTCTCTTCCTCATTGCTGCTCTATTCTTCTTCTTTGTTTTAGCCGTACCATTCTTCTTATTCAATTTAGCATCCCCATTAGCTACTGAGGCTTGACATCTTCTTCCTTTTCTTCGCTAACATTATCAAAATTCTCCACCACCTTTGGAAAATGAACTTCTCCATATCTTAAGGCAGTTTGACGCAGCTCATAACATCTTTGACAATCCACATCCTCTAGTGCTCCCCAATCTATGATAACCTCAGCTCGGATCATAAAATCTTTATCAAATACCTCACGTTCTAATGGCTCAAAAAGAGCAATTTTTCTTGGTATAAAATGCATGGCTAGGCCCGTGACAATATGGCCTATAGACATCAATGCTTTCCATCCCTGCGCAACATGCCACATCGTATGAAAAATAAAATAGGCATTATTTACCCTACGATTAGTCTGCATATACCAAATCAAGAACAATTCATCGGGCAAAACTTTAGTACTGTCATTACTACCAAAGATAGTGTGTGACATGAACTTGTGCATTAGCAAGAATGAGTGACTTTCAATTAGACCACTAATCATTATATCACGATTGCTTATTCTATCTCCATTAGTGATTTTAAACCAAAAGTGACTCATGTTGAATTTGGGTGGAGGTTGACAAATACCTCCTTCAGAAAAACCAAAGATTTCAGTCATGAGTTTATAGTCAAAATTGTATTCCTTTCCAAAGAATCTACATGAGAAAATTCTTTGCTTCTCATCTTTGATTTTCAATGTAGTGTAAAATTCAATAGTTAGTTCTAGGAATACATCATATTGTACTATTTTCAATTTATGCCAACCTAGCTTTCTACACAAAGCATTCACATAATCATGCATTCCAATTTCTTTCAAGATCTTAGCATCAAAATATTTTGGCATACATAAATTTCTTTTGTTAAGAGAACCAAATCTCTTACCTTCTTCATCCGAGAAAATAGGGAAAAAGGCATCATACTTATGTTTGAGGTCAATTGGCTTAGCTCTCCTCTCCATTGGTGCCTTTCCTTTGCTATTTGGCCTTTGGCTAGTGCTAGACATGCTATATGAACTCATCAGGTAGTAAGGAAAATAAATGCAAAGAAAATAGATGCAGAGAAATTGATGTAAAAAAAATTAAGAATAAGTGCAGAGAATGTAGAATAATTGAGAGTTAAATAATTCAATGACTTAAATAGAAGAAAAAAATTGAAGTTTAAAAGGATTGAAAGACTTAATTCCTATCCCAATCTTGAAAAGATGAGTTTTATTGAAAAGAAACATCTAAAAAATCCTAATAAGAAAAGGAATTTAAAATAAACATAACTTCTAAAAAACTAAGATAAAAATTGAAAAATAAAAGATAAAAGATAAATAAAAAAATAAAAAAATTGTAAAATTTGATTTTTCCTTCCCCACACTTAAATTATGCAATGTCCGCATTGCTAAAAATTGGTCCAAAATTCGTGTACGTAGCAAGAGCAGGTCGCACGGCCATGCCAAAATCCCGCATGGCCATGCTTGCCTTGCTTCTTTTTCTTCTAATGCAGAAGGGATCTAGCACAGCCATGCTGGATTTTGGCATGGCTGTGCTGGATCTGTATTACAGACAGGGCATAAGTGGTTCTACTATTTTGAAAATTTATATAGCTAAGCCCTTGACATACATAAATCACTGCAACATTATAAGTGAAGGAAAAGTTAAACAACTAACAACTAAAAGACATTAAAATCAAAATTTAAACGACAAATCAAAATAACTACACAAAGTTCATTAATGAAACATCATACAAAAGTACATCAATGAAACATAGTGCAAACATAACGCAATTAAAATAAAAATTAAAATACAACTTCATCTTCCAATGGTCTTCAATTGTGCCCCGGACCATGTGGCGGATAAAGAGGTGGAGAGAAATTTTGTGATAAAAAGTATGCCATCAAATTGTGGTTAATCATATTGATACTTTGATGCATATCACCTATGTTGATATTCATGCTATAAGCTATTAAGGCAAGCTCCCCAACATTCGAATCAATTACCCCTACTTGAAGCTCTAAATCATCTAGTCTTCGCATGACATCTTGCATGTCTCCACTTTCCTCTTCCTCTTCCATTGCTTGTGGTGGTGGTGCATTAATGAGGTAGGGATCTCTATGATAATCTCTTGTGACCATGCCAATAGCTTCCATCATTGAAATGTCGATCAAAGAATGTCCTTTAAGCTTGTCAAAAGGCATATTATCAATATTAAAACCAACATAGTAGGCAATATTAGTGACCAAGCCACTAACTTTGATTGCTCCCGCCATCTTGTTAGCCACATCTTTTAACTTAAGTGCAATTGCATGGCAAACATCTAATTGCTTATTGTTACACATATAATATAAAACATTCAGCTCCATTATGGTCGCCATAAAATCTCCATCCTTTCTAGGAAATAAGGAATGAGCCATCAACCTATGTAAATACCTTAGAGCCGACGATTGAATACGAGAATCTTTTGTCGACCTAGGTTCATAAAACCCACTCTTTTGGCCTGTAATTTCATTCTAAAATTCATTCCTGTCATATTCAACCATTGCATTTTGATTCGTAGGGAAATGAAATACATCATTCAGTTCAAACAAGTCTAAGCTATGTTCTACATTTCCCAACCTAAAGGTGAGCAATAGGGCTTGCTCATCAAAATGGAAAGAAGAGAGGAATTCACAAGTAGGCCTAACATAAGTTAGGTATTACATCATGACAAAGGCTTCCCATCCTATTTTAGTGAGATATATGTTAAAGTCATCCAACAATCCTACTTGTTGTAAAGAAGATGCACTCAAGTACTTATTAGGCATAATTTTCCTAGATAGCATTTGTTCAAACTTCTTTATTTACCCCTCATGCCCAAATTGAATAGTTGAAAGAAAAGACCTTACCATTCATTCTTCATCCTCACTTGGATGTCTAGAGCTTCCACCACGTCATCACTTCGATCGGTGCGTTGATTTCTTGGTTGTAATTATTTTCCTTCTTGGTTCTCTTTCCATGGATAGTGATTAATTGAGGAAGAAAGCTTGCTAAGAGGGAATTTTCAGATAGAGGAAAAAGAATGGTAAAGAGGATATGACAATGAAGAAATTGATATGTGTGGGAAGAGAAGAGAAGAAGGTGGTGTTTAAATAGAGAGGAGAGGAAGAAAAAGAAAGATCAAATATGGGAAATTGAAGAATTGGGAGTTGAAAAATTAGTCAAAATGAAAAACCCTAGAACTTGAGAAGTTTAAACTGTTGGGAAAGTGGAAGGGTTATGGGGAATTAAAGAGTCTATGGATTAGGCATGTTTCTAAAGGCAATTTTTATGTCTTTTCTTAAAACTTTCGACAGTGCACACGGCCATGCCAAAATTCAGTATGGCCATGCATCGATTGATGCCTAATTTGTGCCCTGTCAGGCATGAGCATACATCAAATGCACATAGCCGTGCTTGCCTTCATGCAAATCCTTCAACTAGCACTTGATGAGGCATAGGCATTTGAGAAATGCGCACGTCCGTGCCTGGTTTGACTTATTTTCACCTGGATCATCTTTATTTTGGCACGACTGTGCTTGAAACACGCATAGCCATACCTGATTGAGTAGATTTTATCATTTTTATAGCTTAACAGGTCGCATGGCTATGCAACAGGGTGTGTAACCTATCTACTTGAACAAAATAAGAAAAATGCTAGAATTTAAGCATAATTTATCATGCCATCAAAACCACTTAGTTTCCTCATAAATATACACTTACATAACATCTTTTCGCACTCCTCATTTGTCAAATCCTTTTCTTTTCTAGAGCTCCTCCTCTTTACTACAGAAAAATAAAATACAAAAATTTAAAACTCAAAACATAAATCTAAAACTAAAATAAAGAAAATAAAAATAAAAAGAAAAGCTTGGTTGAGTCCCCCAAGAAGCGCTCTTTTCGGTCTATGAGCTTAAACCATAATGATCTTCAAGGTGTTGAATTAACCAAAAAGGCCAATTGGCGAGAATTCTCCAATGCACCTCTATGGTAGATTTTTAGTCTTTGCCCATTGACTTTGAGCTTTTCTCCTTGAGTGTTGCAAACTTCTACAGCTCCATAGGGATACACATGACTTACTATAAATGGTTCTGACCATCTACTTTTCAGCTTCCTTGGAAACAATCTAAGTTTGGAGTTAAATAACAACACTTGGCCTCTTTCTTGAAAACTCTTAACCTTCACCTTGGCATCATGCCATTTCTTTGTACGTTCTTTATAAATTCTAGAGTTTTCATATGCCATCTCTCTTATCTCCTCCAAGTCACTCAACTATAAAAGTCTTTTTTTAGCAGCTCTCTTGCCATTATAATTCAATGCCTTAATTACCCAGTAAGCCTTATGCTCAATTTCTACAGGAAGATGACATGCTTTTCCATAAACCAACCTATATGGAGACATTCCAATAGGTGTCTTATATGTTGTTCGATATGCCCATAAAGCATTATCCAACTTGGTTGCCCATTCTTTTCTCGATTTACTCACTGTTCTTTTTAGAATCTGCTTTAATTCTCTATTGTTAACCTCAACTTATCCACTTATTTGTGGATGGTATGGGGTGGCTATCTTGTGTTTAACTCCATAACGAGCTAGCAATGCTTCCATATTTCTGTTACAAAAATGTGTTCCTCCATCACTTATGATAGCTCTAGGCATCCCAAACTTGGCAAAGAGTCTTCTCAAGAAATTGCAAACCACTCTTGCATCATTAACTACACATGCTTGAGCTTTCACCCATTTGAATATATAATCCATACAGATAAGTATATACTTATTTCTGTCTGAAATAAGAAATGGCCTCATGAAATCTATGCCTCACATGTCAAAGATCTCTACCTCTAGAATTCCACATTGAAGCATTTCATCTTTCTTTGAAATGTTGCCATTTCTTTGACATGCATCACAATTGAGTACAAACTTCCTAGCATCATGAAAGAGTGTAGGCTAATAGAATCATACTTTAAGAACTTTAGTAACAGTTCTTTGTGGTTGGCCGCCATTGACCATCACGTGATAATATTACAAAATTGAACCAGTTTCTTCATCTCCTACACATCTTCTTATCATGCCATCACTGCATAGCTTCTAGAGATATGAATTATCCCACAAATAAAACATAGAGTCATAAATGAGCTTCTTCCTTTGTTGACTATTGAATTCTTCCAGAAACTTTCCACTTGAGACAAAGTTAGCTATATTAGTAAACTAAGGTGCATTTAAACTTCGGATTGCCAATAATATCTCATCCGGGAATAACACTTGGATAGGTTCTTCCTCTTTATTTTCTTTTTGCTCTAACTCCAATCTTGAGAGATGATCAGCTACCAAATTCTCTGATCCTTTCTTATCTTTGATCTCAATGTTAAACTCTTATAAAAGAAGTACCCATTTGATGAGTCTTGGCTTTGAGTCCTTCTTGTTCAAGAGGTACTTCAAGGCTTCATAATCTGTATACATAATAACTTTAGAACTAAGAAGATAAGATTTAAATTTATCAAAAGCAAAAATTACAGCTAGCATCTCCTTCTCGGTTATTGCATAGTTGAGTTGTGCATCATTCAAGGTTCGACTTGCATAATAGATGACATGAAGTTTATTCTCCTTTCTTTGGCCAAGTACTGCTCCTACTGCATGATCACTTGCATTACATATTAATTCGAATGGATGGTTCTAATCGGGTGATACAACTATAGGAGCTGATATCAATGCTTCTTTCAATCTGTCAAAAGCCAATTTATAATCATTAATAAAGTAAAAAAAAAAATCTTTCTGAAGTAACTTACAAAGAGGTTTAGAAATTTTTGAAACATTTTTTATGAACCGCCAATAGAACCCTGTATGGCTTAGGAAACTTCAAACTTTTTTGACATTTATTGGGTAATGAAGCTTTTTAATGGTCTCCACTTTTGCCTTGTCCACTTCAATACCTTGTGCTGATATTTTATGCCCAAGAATAATTCCTTCTTCCACTATAAAATGACACTTTTCCCAATTTAGCACTAGGTTTATCTCTTCACACCGTGTAAGAACCTGCTCCAAATTCTCCAAACATCCTTCAAAAGAGCTTCTATAAACTGAGAAATCATCCATGAACACATCCATAATTTCTTCTACCAAATCTGAGAATATGGCCATCATGCATCTTTGGAAGGTTGCTGGAGCATTGTATAATCCAAATGGCATCCTTCTATAAGCAAATGTACCATAGGAACATGTGAATGTCATTTCTCTTGATTCTCTGGTGTGATTACTATATGATTGTAGCCTAAATAGCCATCTAAGAAATAGTGGAAAGCATGTCTTGCTATCCTCTCCAACATCTGATCAATGAACGGTAATGGAAAATGATCCTTCCTCGTAGCTGAATTCAATTTCCTATAGTCAACACACACTCTCCATCCATTCACTACTCTTGTAGAAATCTATTTACTTTCTTCATTTTCCACCACAGTCATGCCTCCTTTCTTTGGTACACACTGGATAGGACTTACCCATGAGATGTCTGAAATTGGGTAAATAATTCTAGCGTCTAGTAGCTTAACCACCTATTTCTTTACCACTTCTTACATGTTTGGATTAAGCCTTTTTTGCCTTTCAATGGTTGGCTTGTATCCTTATTCCATTAGAATCATGTGCATTCAATAAGATGGACTTATCTCTCTTATATTAGAAATTTTCCAACCAATTGCCCTTATTCACCTTTTAAGCATCCTTATAAGCAAGTCTTCTTAGTCTCGGGTGAGTTGGATATAATCACTGGTAAAGTTTGATTCTCTCTAAGAAAAGTATACCTCAAATGTTGGGTTAAAAGTTTTAAGTCTACATTCGGTAGTTTTATAATTGATGGTGGTGCATGTTTAGTGTTTGGTAATTAGAATTGGGAAAACGGGAATTGGTGTTTAAGGTATTCTTCATATTGGGAGGTTTGTACCTGCATACACTTCTTAATATTCTCTAATTCATCACAATTTGCTAACCTCTTTCGTTGGACTTCACTCACACATTCATCCAAAACATCAACTCTCAAGTATAAATCATTATCAGAAGGATGTTTTATACATTGATAGATATTGAACTTATAATTTTCCTCACCTACTCTTAAGGTCAATGTTCCATCATATACATTAATGATTGCATTTACCGTGTAAAGAAAGGGCATACCAAGGATTAATGGAACATCTTCATCTTCCTCAAAGTCAAGGACAATAAAGTCAACTGGAAAGATGAATTTTCTAGCCCTTATGAGTACATATTCTACTATGCCTTCTGGTTCCTTTACTGTCCTATCTACAAGTTGCAAGTGAATGCTTGTAGGTTTTGCCTCCCCTAATCCCAATTTCCTATAAATTGACAAAGGCATAAGATTAATAGAAACACTTGAATCACATAAAGATTTTTTAAATGATAAATTTCCTACAAAACATGGGATAGTAAGACTCCCTAGTTGCTTCCTTTTTAAAGGAAGTTTATTAGAGATGATGACACTACATTCCTTTGTAAGCATAACTGTATCACATTCATACAACTTCTTTTTGTTGGAAATCATATCCTTTAAGAACTTTGCATATTTAGGCATCTGAGAAAGACATTCCATAAAAGGCATATTGATATGGAGTGTCTTGAATCTTTCCAAGAAATTTTTAAATTGATGATCATGCTCCTATTTCTTTAGCCTTTGTGAATATGGTACTGGAGGTTCATAAGGACTAATTGGTGGTGACTTTGCATTCTCCTTAGACTCATTTTGAACTTCTGGATCCTTTTGTACAGCAACCCATTCATCTTCTTGCATTTTCTCTCCTTCGTTCTTCTTTTCTTCATATTCCAGTATTGTTTTGGGTGTTTGAGTCTCTGTGCCACTTCTCAAGGTGATAGACTTCAACTGTTCCTTTGGGTTTTTCTCCATGTTGCTTAGTAATGCACCTTGATTCTTTATAGATGAGGAGTTTGCTAGCTGCCCCATTTGCATTTCTAGATTATGAATAGAAGAGGAGTGATTTCGAATCATTTGCTCTATCCTCTTTTGAGCTTCATCTTACTGACTCATCTTTGCTGACATTACATCCATGAATTTCTCCATCTTACTTTCCATTGAAGTTTCAGAGGATGAACCTTTGTCTTGTTAAAATTGAGGTTGAGGTTGTTATGCATTCTGACCTCTAAATCCTGGTAGTGCTTGTGGTCGCCACTGGTTATTTCCTTGATTTCTCCATGAGAGATTTGGATGATTTCTCTAACTAGGATTGTAAGTGTTACCATAAACTTCATTTTGAGGCCCTTTGAAGTTGCCCACATAGTTGACACCCTCTGTAGACATTCCTTACATCATTTGGCATTCTATTGTAGGATGACCTCCTTAATATAATTCATAAGAGGAAGACAATGTTGATACTGCATTAACATTCACTTTGTCCATCCTTTTTGTAAGATCATCAAGCTTTGCATTCAGCATGGTAAATTGTCCACTTCTATTGCTCCAACTTTCTTTGTAATGGTCCTCTCATTAGACCATAAACTTTAAGTATTGGCTATTTCTTCAAAGAGATCTAAGGCATCTTCTGGTGTCTTTGACATAATAGTGCCTCCAGCTACTGCATCAATGTTGATTCTAACCACATGATTAACTCCCTTATAAAATTATTGTACCAAATCCTATGTAGGAATCAATTGAGGTGGGAATTGTTTCTGAAGGTCTTTAAATCTTTCCCAACACTCATAGAATGTTTCATCATCTTTTTGAAAGAAAGAGTTTATTTCATTTTTGATCCTCAACACCTTTACAGGTGGTAAGTATTTATTGAAGATAGCTGTATAGAGCTCTTGCCAAGTATTGATGGAGTTGGGTGATAGACTCGTAAACCATCTTTTTGCTCTATCCATAAGAGAAAATGGAAAGAGAATCAACCGGATTGCATCAGGTTGTACTCTATTCATCTTGAAGGTGGAACAATACTCCAAGAATTGAGACATATGGCCAAATGGATCCTCATGTGGCAACCCATTGAATGGTGAATTTTGGATCATTTGAATTATTGCCAGCTTGATTTTAAAGTTGTTTACTACTACCGCTGGCCTTACAATTGGTGTTTGGTCACCTTGCACATTAGGACTCATAAAATCTCGTATGGTCCTCTGGCCATTCTGAGGATTCTAAGGAACTTATTGCCTCGGTGGGTTATTCATTTCATTGTCCCCTACATTCATTTTACTTGGCGATTGTTGTTTCTTTTTCTATCGAACTGTCTTCTCTAGTTCCAAATTAAGTGGTATCAACAAAAGTCCATATTTGCTTGCACTTCGTGTGATGTGTATAAATGAACACAAATTCCTGCAATACCACAAATAAAAATAGAATTAAAAATAACGTCTAAATCAAGTAACATAATTTTCTTAACAATATCAATTTTGACAATCCCCGGTAACGGCGCCAAAAACCTGATGAGTACAAATTTGTAAGTTTACAGAATCATGATAAGTAGTTATAAAAATATCATCCTACAGAGATTGTAAATTGAATACTAAAATAATCACTATGTTTGTTTATTTAGACACCGAAATAGAGTTGAACTCTCAAAGAACTATACTAAATCTGAATAAAGAAAATTAGAATTTATTTAAAAGCTAGGATTCTTACTCTCAATTTTGACCATTTCTTAAGATCGATTAACTCACTAGGTCTATGATAGTTCCAAATTCATTTTAAAGGGATCTTAGGAACCATAGATCTTTCTCTCAAATAAACCTATGATTAATTAAAAATTAATTAACACTAAGTTTTCCGGCTCTCACCAACCTAATGTCTTTTAAATCCAATTTTAACACATAACCTTTTAATCAATATTAACCACTTAACTGTCTCTCAACTAATTAAGCAATTAATAGGTTATTGCCTAATCCTACAGAAAACCTATCTCTCAATCAAGCTCTATAGTATCAATTCAATCTTAGGGTGATCAGGCCTAAAATGACATTAAGCACAACAATAACTAATGAATTAGAACTAACAATCTAATATTAATCACAATAGGCACATGGTTAAATTGGAATAAGAACCCTAAAAAGAATTTAGCCACTTATATTAAAAAGAAAAGAGATATATGAAAAAATGAAGAAAACAAATCCAATCATGATAAATAATAAGAAAAGTTAACAAGGAAACCCCCTTCATAAAAGTGTAGAGAATGCTTGTTCTTTATAATCTTCAAATCAAATCCCTACTCTAATATGAGCAAAGTATAAACTAAATGAAAATGTTCTAAAAAATAATCAAAGAAATAAAAATCCAAGAACAACCTTTTATGATAAATAAATGGTTATATTTATAGACCTAGTTGCCTAGTGAGACAGGTCATCTAAAACCTCTCAAACTCTATCTAATTTAAAGCTTATGAATGAGCTCATTTCTATCCAAAATTCATCTCAAAAACTACTTATGATTGGCTACCACATCAATATGCATGGGTGCGCAGGAAAGTGGTATGGCCGTGTAGCATTTCAATCCTGCATTACCCGGAGACAGGCACGGGCGTGCAAGAATATGGCATGGCCGTGCAACCTTGTAGCTTGCTATCTTCATGAATCAGGCACAACCATGCAGGAATATGACATGGCCGTGCACTAATGCTGTGAGGATAAACTTCAAGCTTGACATTCCAATATCATCTTATCCTTATTTGTTATCTCCCTCCTCTTCCAAATGCATCCTATAAATAAAAACTTAACAAAAATCACTTATTCAAAATAAAATTAACTAAATCCTAATAACATAACAAAATAACTAAAATTAACTATACTAACTAAAAATCAATTAAATATGCAACTAACTAAACCTAATATGCATAAGATAAAGTGCTCAAATTAGACATTTTTTACACTTATCAGTTGTATTTACGTATTAATAAATATTCTAGCAAATAGCTAGTGTTCCTATTTTACTTTATTGTACTTTATTTTTAGTCCACTCACTGAGTATTATTATACTTACCACTCCTATTTTAAAATATTTTCAGATTTAGTGAAGTTTCAGCAATAGTAGCTCGTAGGTCCTATTTTTGGGAGTCCACCTGATGTCTAGAAGAGGTTGCGCCAATCAACTATGTATATGGTCTTTTAGGTTTTCCACAAAGTTTGTCTTGATAATCCATAGTGGATTATATATATATAATTTGAAGATGTTTAAAGGAGATTTTTGTTATGTATAACAATAACATTATGTTAAGTTCATCTTGATATTTAAGCAATTCGTAATATAAATATGATTTATGTTCTACTGCCATCATTAGCACTAGCTCAGTAATTACAGCATTTTAGCTTGTCATGCCTGCTCAATAAATAACTAAGTGAGTGTGTCAATTTTTGATATCAGAGCCTAGGTTTAGCAGTTTGCCTAGGTTAAACAGTTTATATAGTGTTCTATCTTTAGAATAGAATTGTGAAGTCTAAGACTCTATTCTGTTATGTCTTTATAGAATAATACCACTGAGACCTAGAGGTGGTAGAGGTCGTGGTAATCATGGTCGTGTTGTTGGAAGTGTTAATATTGGCCAACCTCATAGGAATCTTACAGATCATCCTAAAAGAGTGGATGATATGTCTGTTAATGGAGGGGAACATATGGATTCACCTCAGGTGGTGTATCATGAGTGTATCCAGCTGCTCACCCTCCAGCTCAGCCACCACAAGTTCCACCTAATCCTCAACCAGCACAGCTAGTACCTCCTTTTCAGGCTAATATCGGTATGAGAGCTTTGATGACTCAGGCTTTTATGGTGGCAATGGCTGTTCGAGAGCAGTATCGATATCCTTGGATGATAGTGGATCGTGCCCGTAGATTGGGTGCGTATGATTTTAGAGGATCTATAGATGGAGGAATAGCTGATAAGTGGTTGAAGAAGTTGGAGAAAGCTTTCCTTATCTTAGGACTAACGGAAGTTGTGAAAGTGCAAAATGTGCATGGATTTATGAAAGGATTAGCAGATGATTGGATGACTAAAGTTCACCATCTTTATAGTGAGCAGTTGATATGGAATGTATTCCTTACGAAGTTTCATAAGGAGTATTTAACAGACAGTTATAAGAAAGGCAAGCAAGAGGCGTTCTTTAAGTTAATCCAAGGTAGCATCTCAATCAAGGAATATGCAGATAAATTTGAAGATCTTTATCGTACTGTTTCTGAGATTATGCCCTTAAAAGAAATTAAGTGTGATAGATTTAAAAGTGGACTAAAAGCTCATATGAGAATTAGAATAGCTTAGTATGAAGGAAAGAATTTTCAAGAGCTAGTTCAAAAGACGATTGCTTTTGAGAAGGCAAGGAATAAGGAAGTGGAGTTAGAACAAAAGAATAAAAGGGTCATTTTAAGTTCCTC
This sequence comes from Macaranga tanarius, assembly GCA_949673435.1. Lineage (NCBI taxonomy): Eukaryota > Viridiplantae > Streptophyta > Magnoliopsida > Malpighiales > Euphorbiaceae > Macaranga > Macaranga tanarius. The sequence continues at coordinate 24,953 of CATIWO010220346.1, forward strand.
TCAAGATGTTAGTGATAAGCAGACCAACAGAGGGGTTAACATAGTCCCACCTAAATCTGGTTATGGTGATGGTGGGCAAGGTTCATACATCAGCATGGGGCAACAAGCTAATCAAACCCGGATGAGTTAAAGTTCTGTAAGACAGCCAGCTGGTAGCTCGACCAGTGGCCAAAGGCAAGCCCGAGGTGGAATGCTGCAAAATAACCTGAGAGGACTGATATATCCATATTGTATGAATTGTGGCAAATTTTATGAAGGGGAATATAAAAAAAGAACAATTAGTTATTTTGAGTGTGGATAAATTAGGCATTTTAAAAGTGATTACCCTCAATTGTTACATTTTGATAGTTCAGGGCGAGGAACTACAGTTCCTAGGAATCAGAGTGGTAATAGGAAGTTTCTATTGAATAAGCAGGTTACCACTAATTCTAGCCCTAGTGTTGGTAGAAGTAATGCAGTTGCTGCAACATCTCACTAAGGATAATGTGCCTAGCAAGATTGACCTTTAGCTCAAGCTAGGGTTTATGCAATGACTCAAGGAGAAACATTGGTATCTCCAAGAGTTGATATCAGTATATTAACTATTTTTTATCAAGATGTTTAAGTGTTATTTGATCTAGTATTATGATTATGTTCATGGATGGTATACTAGTGTAATATCGGAGTATGAAAGAACATGAGGAACATTTAAGAATAGTATTGCAAATTTTAAGGATGAAATTTCTTAAGAGGGGAAGAATTGTAATATCTTGCCCCAGAGATTAATTGAGTTATAGATAGATTTTGGACTAAATAGCAAAAGAAACAAGTTTTGAGGGCGATTTTGTGCTTAAAGATTTTTATATAGGTAAAAATGGATATTTGCCAAAAAAAAAATTCTCATTTACATAATTTTTTCTTCTTCCTTGTCTCCTTTGCCATTTTCTTCTTCCTATAACTTCAACTCCTTCTTTTTTTTTTCAATTTCTTTCAAAAGCTTACAATTCTTCAATATCAAACAATAATTTAAGCTTCTCTTTACAAATTCAAGATTGATATATAAAAGATTTGGTGAGTAAACATATATTAACTTTCAAGCTTTTGAATTATTCAATTTTGATAATTTGATTGTATGTTAAGTTTTAAGCTTTACTTATGCTAAAACAGACCCTTTTAAGTGTTTTTCTTATTTGGATGTTGAATTGGTGTTGAATTTTAGTCAACATATGCAAAAATGGACGTTTTTTGTAAGGCGACGCCTCAGCACTGAGGAGGTCCCTCAGTGCTATTGAGGTGGCACCTCAGCATTGAGGAGGTGCCTCAATGCTACTGAGGTGGCACCTCAGCACTAAGGAGGTGCCTCAATGCACTGAGGCAGTGCCTCAGTGACCCTTTTTGAGCCTAAAACCCTAATTTGAGATGTTTTAGACCATTTTTCGGGTCCTATACCATATCTTATGACTGTAGATTGATTAAATTGAGTAGAATATAGATGTTTAGCTTATGTTCTTATGATTTTGCTTTTGGATGTTATGAGCAATCTCAACTCTAGCTGTAGAGCCTAGGTTAGAGCCGAATAGTTAGTTTTTACTTTAGCAAGCCACGTGAGTGGATATATGTATATAAAATTAGTTTTAAAACTAAGTACTTGTAAGAATATATATGTAAAGTTAGTGAAATGTTTTCTATGATATTGTAGGCGGCGGGGTTCAGCGCGCGCCCAAGTATTCTGTGACCACGGTACTGTGCGGGCTTAGGGCCCACTAGAAATACAACTTTAGGCCTTTTTACAGGTTTTGGTTGGAGTTAGGAGTCACCACCCAGGTGAAATCTGGGACACTTTTACATCAATTGGATTCTACAGAGAAAGCCCAGTAGCTGTCCTCAGAGATTGGGTTCGAAAATTGGGTATGGGCTTTTGAATGGCCCACCCGACCTTGCAATCGGCCTCCGTTTGTGTTTTATGTTTTATTATTTTTAATTACTTAATCATTCCTTTAATTACATGCAAATGGGACTCAATCAATTTCTAAATTTTATATTTTAGCCCAAGTTTGATTATTAGTCCATTTTCATGCAATTTAGTCCTTGAATTATCACATCCATACATTCACATACATCATTCACAATAAGAAATAAAAGTAAAAATTAAAACAACTAAAAATAAAAACACACATAAAGAAAGGAGGGAGGATAAAAGAGTTACAACCAATTTCATGCAAATAAAATAAAAATAAATAAAACACAATTTAAATGGACTAAAAATCCAAAAATAAACTTAATAGCCCGTGGGCTATTCAACGTTTAGGCCTGTAACATAAATTAAGAGTTAAGTGTTCCAAAAACTAAATAACCTACAAAAATATAACAAAGTTAGTACAAATTAAAAACAACCAATAATTAAATTCTAGCTAGATTAATTAAAATAAAATTAAATCTAAAATTAATAAAAATATTTTACATAAACAAATAATCTAATTATATTAACCATAAAATAAATAATTAATTAATTCATAAATCCCTAGTTAATCAAACCATCATCAATTAATAATAAATAAAAATAAAATAAAAATATCGTATAAAAATAAATAGGCCAAAAATAAAATAGCAACGAAAATAAAAGAACAATAAAATAAATCAAACAAACAAATAAGAAAAAATAAAAATAAGAATGCTAATTGAAGATAAAAGGATAAATTGCACAAATGGTGTGTGAACTTTTCAATTTTTACTATTTTGGTGGTCGGACTTCTTTTTTTGTAATTGAGTGTTTGAACTCAGTATTTTTGTATTATTTAAGTGGTTCTGGCCGATTAAGGTGGCCGGAATATATAATCAGCAAGTGTGGGACCCACTTTGACCATCAAAATAGCAAAAATTTAAAAGTTTGACTACCAAAATAGCAAAAATTAAAAAGTTCACACACTATTTATGCAATTTATCCCATAAGTTTATGCTGATGTGGAGAGCTGCATGGTGTGCGAACTTTTCAATTTTTGCTATTTTGGTAGTCAAACTTTTTAATTTTTGCTATTTAATGGTCAAACTTTTTAATTTTTACTATTTTGGTGGTCAAAGTAGGTCCCACATTTGCTGATTGTACATTCCGGCCACCTTAATCGGTCAGAACTACTTAAATGATATAAAAATACTAAGTTCAAACACTCAATTGCAAAAAAAAAAGTCTGAGTACCAAAATAGCAAAAATTGAAAAGTTCACACACCATTTGTGCAATTCTTCCAAGATAAAACAAATGAAAATGCAACAAAATAATAAGAATTTAAAAAGAAAAAAAAAGGCATGACAACAGTGCATGTTGATGGCACTGTTGCCATCGACGAAAATTTTTTTAAAAAAAGAAAAAAATTATAATTGAAACTAAAAATCATGCAAATAATATAATTCAAACAACAAAAAAATAAATAATTTTTTATAATTGAAACAAAAATAAAAAAAATATAATTACCATAATTCAAACAACTAAATTTATCCAACAATAATTCAAAAGACAATTAAAATTAATAAAATATGAAAAAATAATTTTAAAAAAAAGATTAAAAAGGTTACCGTAAAAATGGATTTGCCCTCAGAGTTTAATTCTAACCACTACAGTAAGTATTTAATGATGACTATTTATACTAAGTGTTATGATGTATAATGGTTTGTAAATGAAGAGTGGTTTAATATTGCACTGACCCTGATGATAGAGACAAGGGGTGTGACATTTATTGGTATCAGAGCATAGGTTATTGATTCTGTAGTCTCCATTAAGTAGAACAAATTGATTAGGTTATTGAATAAATGCACAACGTTGCTTTAGAAAGGCCTAACTTTTGGTACGGGTTGAGTTATGAGGCCCATAATATATCAAATTGAAGCTAACTCATATACCTATATTTATTATGGGGTTTACCCGTAACTAGCCCTAGATTTAGGCCTAAATTCCTTTATTTTGACCTCCATTTTGGTCTTTGAAGTTTTATGTTTTAATTTGGAATTTTGATGGTCTTTTGTTATGATATAGGAGAATGCCACCCCGAGTGATAGATAGTAGAGGTCGTGGTGGATAAGGCCATCCTCGTTGAGTTGAGAGATTAGAGAATATTTGCCAACAACCTTATGGGGATCCTACTCTATTTATATCTTTAGAAGAAATGGATGAGCACGAGTTACCTGAAGGAAGTGAGTCGGTAGGTAATACTGCCTCACAAAGAGATCACTCTAGAGCTGACCCACCCCCACAAGCTAATCCACTACCACCACCAGCTCAGGTACCACCTGTTCCACCTATTGCAGTTCATATTGATACTGGATTAGGTGCGACTATAGTCCAAGCCATTACAGCTGCCATGACAGCTAAAGATCAATAGAGGCCTTGGGATATAGTGAAATACTACAGACATTTAGGAGCAGAGAATTTTGATGGCTCTCTAAATGTTAAGAAGGTTGTAGAGTGGCTTAAGAAGATCGAGAAGGTCTTCGCCTCTATGAAAAATTTTTACAGGGAAAAGGTTAGTACAGTAAAGATGTTTTTGCAAGGAGTTGCAGATAGCTAGATGGATAGAATACGTCACCTTCATGGTGATGAAATGACTTGGCAGATATTTGTAACAGAGTTTCAAAAGAAGTGTATTTTAAAGAGTTATAGGAAAGGAAAAGAAGAAGAAAGCTACGTGAAAGAGAAGCTCTACTTCCTTTCCTTCTTAAAATATTTTTGGCAAATATCTATTTTAGTCCCTAAGATTTTAAAATTACTAAAAGGTCCTCAAACATATTTCTAATGCAATCGAGTCCATTATCTATCTATATCCTAATCTCTAGGACAGGGTATTACAAAAGTATTAAAAGAATCTAGTTCATTAGTTTGTAATTGTTGACCTCCTTCTTCTATTATTATTACTTTAGTGGTACTAAAAATTTGAGTTTTTTGTTCACTAGGTATACCATAATCCCACCATCCTTTTGATTACCCTGTAAATCCAAAAAAAATTAATTGAGTTACAACTATATCATTATTAATCTTAGCTTTATATGCAGTTGTAGTCATCGCCATTTCTTGTAATATATTTAAAATTTTATATTCAGATAATTCATCCATATTCCATTCGTAAATAGTTTCACCATCATATCTTGCCTGAACTATATAATTTTTTTCTTTATATTGCATGTCTAGATAGGAAGATCTTGGATAATAATTTCTAGTTTTTTTGTAGTAGGTTTTTATGTTTATATATTTTTTGAACATAATTTTCAGTTTCAGTTTGACTCTCTTCTGTATTATCCTTATTTACCATAGATATTATTATTTCTTTTTGTTTATTATCTTACAGTTTTTCTAATTTCTTAGTAAGTTTTTTTAATATCTCTTCTTCTTTTGATTTTATTGAAACTTTTATTTCTTCAGGTATTTTATAAGGTTTAAACAAAAGTTGAAAAGGTATACCTCCCTCCCTAGGTTTGGAAGGAAATACTTAGTAAATTGAGTTTTAATTCTATCCATTTGTGCAGCTACTGCACTTAGAATTTGATTAGCATAATTGTTCTGAAATTATATATTCTTAATATCTTTTTTAGTTGGAGCTTGTTCATTATTATTTAATATAATTTTGAATGGAGATGCTATTATTTCATTATTTAAATGATATATATATAATCATTCATAATCATAATCGCGTATTCATTTTACACTCAACAATGCTCCTTAAAGCTAAATCATTATTGAGAGAATCATTTTCATCATCGAAGGACACGGTGCCAGAAACAATAAAGGGGATTAAGAGTTTGAATTTTTAAGGCATAATTGATGCAAATAACAAAACGCAAATATTAGAGAGAGTCCCAAAAATACTTTTGAAAAAACAGGAAAGTTAAAGAGTAGTACTTGAATACAAAATGCAAACGACAGTATGAAGAGGCAGAGAAACTGGCCCGAACAGTGCGCAAGGTCTCAGTGAGAAGAGGCATGTTGGGTTGGTTACTAAGATGACTACAAAACAAGAGGAAGAGAGAAAGTAAGATTCTAAGTTCCAATATATATAAATGTACATATACTTATATATATATATATATATATATATATATATATATATGTATACTTTATATATGTATACATGTATACATATATATATATATATGTGTATATGTATATATATATGTATGTATATATGTATGTATATATATACATGTATGTATATATATGTATGTATGT
>CATIWO010220370.1:0-10076 GCA_949673435.1 Macaranga tanarius
ATTATATTTCACAACAAGTTCTATTCTCATTCTTCAAATATCTCTAATAAGATCTTCGTCTCATTAATCTTCTTTTTACTGTTGAGGTCCGCGGTACTGCAATCTCTCGCTGCTGACTAAGCATATATCAAACACCTATACTGAAAATTTTAAAACAAAACGAATGTAAGAAACCAAAGAACTTCAAATATTTCATTCACGTTCAAATAAATCTCAATTTAACAAAAACAATCACATCCATTAACTTGTTGAAATATTTCATAAAATCCTCTTTTTTATACGTATTTATTTACTGAAATAATAGGGATTTAAATAAACTTCAGTATTCAATAAATATGCTATATTAATATCTATATAGCATCACTAACTAACCTTTCTCTTATAAAATCAGGAAGTCAAGCATAAAATAATCACTTTCTAATTCAAGTAGTATATTAAAAGACAGATCAGTAAACGAAACACATCAATATCTCACCATACATTCATTAATATTATACTTAAACACACTGACAATAAGATCATCATCAACATACACCATCCATTGAAAATAATTAACTAGGAGTAGTCAAGCACATACACATGATCTTAAGCGCAATATCATTGAACATTATAATATCTCACAAGTATTCATTCATTTTCAATAACCCATGATAGAATCACTTAAGTATAATCAGCATTTAAGCCCAAAATGACTCAAAGGCTAATCTAACCTGATATATGTAGCTGGCCCCAGGCAACAGCTCTAACATATATCTCAGATGTAATCCTACATCTTCATAACAAATTATGCACCCGGCCCCTGGCAACGGCTGTGCATACATGTACCCGGCCCCTGGCAACGGCTGTACATAAATATACCCGACCCCTGGCAACGGTTATACAAGGTGTATCCGGCCCCTGGCAACGGTTATACACATCCGCTAGCTTTATCTTACGAAGTATCATGTGCATCCGGCCCTAGGCATCGGTTACGCACATATACCCACTCACATTATAATAACATGTATATCCGGCCCAGGCAACGACTATACTCATTCACTAACTTAATCTTATGAAGTATCATGCGCATACGGCCCAGGCATCAGCTACGCATAAGTGCACCCGGCCCTTGGCAACGACTATACAGTTCCACTAACTAACCCTTATGCAATATCATATGCATCCGGCCCCAGGCATCGGCTATGCACATTTATCAGATATTATTTAAATATGAATTTATCTCTTCATGATATTAGGTGTTCTCGGCCCCCGGCATCGAGAATAGACCTCTACAAACCTTCCATGTCCCAAATAAGAAATCTCTAATCCTTAGAGTTATATTTCATTAAAACTACATCACTTTCCTTTAGGAGTTCTCGAGTATTCTAACATCATTGGTATCTCATTGTGCCTCTCGTATAAAACATCATTCTCAAACTCCCTATTTTCTCATATTGGATTCCGCTGAAGTATTTCAATCTTTAGTCCCTATATTGGATACTTGAACATCATCACTATTGACTAAAACATCGAACATTATAACGTCTCCATTTAACTTTCCATTTCTAGGTTTGACCTTTCCTTACCAAAAAGGAATAAGGTTAGATATATATATTTTTTTACTTAATCTCTTATCGTTCCTTTTCTTTAGGATTGAAATCTTAGTTCCACTTAATTATACTGGATACCTTACTTTAATCATCATTTTTTTATTGTATTATCTTTCTGGCCTCATTGTTAACGTACATACTTTAGTCTCTACTCGGAAACTTTAAAATTCTCATAATTCTTTATTCTACTTCTTAAGTTAATAAGTCCTCACTACGAAGGAGTAAGTTCGTAAACACCTATATGGTAGGATGAATATTCGGCCCTAGGCTTCGACTATACATAACTACTCAATTCTCCATACCTCATACATGAGCTCTCTAACTCCTAGTGCCAGGCACATTTAAGACTATAATTTTAACTAAAACTTTGAAGCCCCAAACTGAGGTCTAATTGGTCAAATTTGAACATCAAAACGGGGTTCGTTAGGTTTTCTAAATAAAGGCCATATAGCTCTCTGAGTTAGCTTTAATTTGATATATTATGGGTCCCGTGGCTCATCCGATGCCGAAAGTTAGGTCCTTTTTAAGCAACGCTGCGCTTCTCGACCATATATCCACTTTGAAGATTTAAACTCATTTTCTGACATTCCAAATGTTCTGAAATGTTAATCTATCATTTGGTTCACTGTTATAATTCAATTAGGACCGCAAATAGTCAAATCGGATGCGTTTCAGGTCGCGGAGGGGCAGGCTCTGCGCGAGGGCGCCGACTTCGCACACAGAGGCACCGACTACGCTCACGGAGGCACCGACTACGCTCACGGAGGCACCGACCACGCATGTAGAGGTGCCAACTTCCCTCCAAAGGCACCGGGTTCATCACGGAGGCACCGTCACCGAGGCACGCAAGCGCCGCCTCAATGTAGAGGCGCCGCCCTCTCACCTTCTAGGTCGACAGTAGCAGCAAAACTCAACAATTTATCCAATTTTCAACATTCAAAGGTCCAGAAATGTAGTAATTATTAATCTTAAACATAAATACACCCTATATACAGCACAATTACTTCCAAATCTAGCATTTAAATACCAATTTCACATCCAAAAATCCAACATTCAAATCAAACATAATTTAAAATAAAAATTTAAGTTCTTAGTTTAATCCACTCACAACTTTCTCCAGCTGAAATTCGATCTCTACTTGTTGAATCCAGTTTTTCCCTTGCTCCAGACTACCTCTTTTTCTTCTTTCTCTTCTTTCTTCTCTTTTTCCTCTTTTCTTTCTTTTCTTTCTCTTCCTTTCTCTTTTTCTTTCTTTTCAATTTTATCCTTCAAAACCTTACTCAATTAACTCCAATTAATATTTATTTATATTAAATAAATATTCTTTAATTATCGTTGCTTCGAAATAATCCGGTTCAAGAACACAGATGTTACAAAGACTGCTCTAACTCACCTTTATAGAATAAAGTATACCACTCATTATTGATTTTTGTATCATAGTTAAAAGCCCTTCTGCACATAGCAAAAAAAAGATACGGGAAATTAAATCCCCTTGACAAAGCCCTCTACTAGATTTGATGAAACCTATCGGTTGTCCATTAATCAGAAATGAATAAAAAAAGTAGATAAATACATCTTAATTAGGAAAAGCCATTCAATACATAACTTGCTTTAAGAATTTTCATTTGACTTTGTCATATGCCTTACTCATATCTAATTTAACTGCCACAAACCCTTTTTTACTCGTCAATCGATGCTTCATGGAATAAAAAGCCTCAAATATAACAATAACATTATTTGTAATCAATCGCCAGTTACAAAAGCACTTTAAACTTTATTAATCAACTTAGGAAGTACAAGTTTTAGCCTATTAGCCAAAACTGTAGAGATTAACTTGTAAAGCACATTACACAAGCTAATAGGTTTTAAATCTCGTATATTTTTTGGATATTTTATTTTTGGAATAAGAGTAATAACAGTATGATTTAAATGAGTAGGTATAATTCCTGTTTGAAGACATTGTAAAACAAATTTGGTAACATCCACACAACAATATTCCAAAATTTAAGGAAAAAAGAGCTGGCATACCATCAGGCCCTGGAGCCTTGGAAGGATGCATTTGTATAAGAGCATGCAATATGTCATTAACTAAAAATAAAGCTGTCAAAAGCCAACATGAATCCTCATCCAACACAAAATTAATAGCAGAAACTGACTTATCAAAAGTAGTGGGATTGTTGCTAGATTAAAGCTCTGAATAGTAGGCTAAAATAAGCTTCTCAATAGCTTCATCACCTTTAAATCACTTATTAGAATCATGCTTAAGGCAACGAATATGTTTATATTTTCTTTATTCTTAAGTCGAATAGTAATTTTTATAAATTACTTAAAAATGATTTATTTGAAATCAACATTTAAGAATATTTTTTATATTTTATGTCATATATATATATCTTTTAATTATTATAATGGCACCATTCATAAATTTATAAATATATTGAAAGTAAATATACTTTTTAATTATCGCATCATCACTTTTTATTTTATTTTAAATATAGTATTTCAATAAAATTAAAATTAATATAAGAATATCAAAAATAGAAAATATTTGAATTTTTATATTAATACACCTTAATATTTTGTAATTTAAAATAGATTAATGTGACTTTTAATAGATGACATGTCGTTATCTTTCATTTGATTTTTTACCAAATGACTATTAATTTGTACATTTGGTAAAATATCGCCAATAATTATGGTCTTGATCTAAGAGATCAAATGGCTTATTTAGTAAGTTCTAGTAAGAGTTATGAACTTATTTGCTATAGAAATAATTTCTGAGGATGGTTTTGAGCTTTAAGAACATCTCAAGGGTTGAAATGGATATTTTAAAAAAAATCTTTACTGTTGCATTTCTCTTTCCTCATGTTTGGAACATGGCTTCCTACACCTATTTTATTTCTTCTTTTACTCTTCTTTTCGTTTCTTCTCTTCTTTTCTCCTTTCACAACTTTCATTCTTCTTCTTCATTTTCTTTTCTTTTCTTTTTACAAATATAAATCCTCAAGTTCTGAAACAATAATTCAAGACCTAACTCAACCAAATTCGAGATTTATATAAGTATTTTTAAGTAATTTTCTATATCAAACTTTAAAATTTTTGAATTTGGTAAAAGTAGAGCTTTTAATCGAATTTTTGAGTTTTGAAGCATTATTTGATCGAAAATGGACCCCTGAGATATTTAGGATTGTGTTTAGACTTATTTTTATTAGAATTCTAGTGGTTTTGGTGTCTTTGGCTGTAGATTCTGTCTGCGATGTGCAGAGGCGGGCGTGTGCCTCTGTGCTTCTGTGGGGTGCCTCTGCGCAAAGGCATATGCCTCTGTGCTTATGCGAGGTGCCTCTGCACAGAGGCATGTGCCTCTGTGTAGTTGAGTGGCGCCTCTATGGCTATTTTTTATACCAAAACTCAGTTTTGAGCATTTTCAGACCATTTTTCAGGTCCTATAACATTTCCTTTAGCTGTAGAACAGTATAAATTGTTTAGAATCTAGTTTTAGCTATGTTTTGATGATATTGCTTATGGATATTAGGATCGAATCAAATTAGAGCCGTAGAGACTATATCAAGGCCAGTCAACTAGGTTTCAGTTCAGCAGGCTCAGGTGAGTGGATATGTAAACTACTTTGAAACCACATATATATATATATATGAATGAATATGTTTTACATTTTTGAAAAAGGTTTCTATGTTATAAATCTGATGTTTCCTTATAAATATGATTCTATCAAATGTTAGTTTTAAAAGTATGATTGTATAAGTTTCTTAGCTTTTATACTAGAAATTGGGAACATATAGCATATAACTATTGTTGATATAGAAAAAGTAATTCTAAGCAAATACATGGTTAATATGTTGATACAATGATTATGTTCAGCTTTATATAATTATCAGCTTTATGATTTAGTAAATTATGTTTTAAATAGCATTTTGATAAATAAGAATGATTTGGTTTATTATAAAACTATGCACTCGTATTATATACCCATTAGATTGCACCATGATGACTAGTATTTATTTAGAAATATTATCTAGTAACTATCTTGGGGACAGCGCTTGGTTGTACATATAGCCTTGGGGGTGTACAATCGGGTGGTTAGGCCTTAGGGGTCAGCTCTACGTATGTGTATGACCAGTATTATTATATAAGTATATATACACATGGGACGCTAGGTCATCAATGCCGCCCATTGTATTAGCACAATCTTTGGTTACATATTAAGGAGTGTATGAGATAATATTTTCATGAATGTAATGCTTCAGTCTTAACTCGGCTTGTAAGGAAGCTGTTTAGCTAAAACATTATATTGTTTCAACTAGCAATAAATCAGTTTATGCTTGTATTATTTATATATATGTTTTATGTTATTCAGCAGTTTATTGATTTTCCATTATTTCAAGATAGCTTTATGAACGTATTGATATATTTATAATTATTTTAGCAGATAGCTAGTGTTCTCACTTTAAATTATTGTATTTAAAGTTATTCCACTCACTGAGTATTTTTGTACTCACCCTCGTATTTTAAAATATTTTCAGATCCGGCAGTATAGTACCAGCAGTAGCTAGTAGAACAGTTAGTGCCCATCCAGAGTTTATAAGAGGTTGAGCTAATTTATTCAGGCATCTGGACTTTTGTGGTACTTTTAAGCTTTAACTATTAATTTAGTAGATTCCAATTTAGTAGATGGAATTGTATTATGAAAAATTTGAGATTGTATATAAAAGATTCTTGGATTGTATAATGACAGCTTTATTTTAAGTTCATCTTGATACTTGAGGTTTAATATTCTATTTATAGCATTAGCATCAGCTCATCATAGCATATCGTGCCTGGCTCTTTAACTAGAGGAGCGGGTGTGACAAGTAGGACTAGGTAGTTTTTGTTCAGTATGTCACGAAGGAAGATAGTCGTTATGTTGATTTTTTTATTTACATATTTGGGTAGATAGCATTTATTGGATTATCATTTGTATTAGATTGTAGTATTTATTGGATTGTCATTTGTTTCATCAATCCATAATAAGGACTTGATAAGGACTTGATAACTTGTTATTATAGGACTTGTCAAAAGTAGCATCTCCTCGCATGTGCACTATCTAATTGTTCTTTAGGGAAACTAAATCACAAAGATAAAACAATTCACTAGGGTTTCCACTCTTTCCCTCTCCATTTTCTTGCATCACACAAGAAATTGAAGAGATGGGGTTGTTGTCATTCTTTCTATATGAATAGTAACCCCATCATTTTTTTATTATTTTAGCTTTTTTTGAATACCCAAAAAATTCATATTTCATTAAAATAAACACATATTACAATAATATTTTTCAAATGGAACTCCGTAGAATAAATCCCAATAGACAAAAACAAACCAATAATATAAAGGCCAATAAGTAAGTCTGGTTTTATTATTATCCAACTTAAGAAGATGACCCTAAATTATTGGTAACAATAGAAATAGTAGAGGCACATCCTACTTGATCATATTATGGCAGATCTAAAGTGGAGATTCATCTATATCCAAGCTTTGTTTCATGAATTAAGTATAACTTTTAATTCTATTTAAAGATTGAACATCTTATTGTGATTCATCCATTACACAAAATAATTACCTTATACTAATAACTCCGACATATTTGATGGAAACTAGATCGGAAACATTGAAGAGCTCTTATAATTACTCATCTTAGGAAGAATGAAGTTCATAGTCCATGTCCACAAAATTATAGCCATTCCAAAATACATGCTGTATAAAGAACATAAATAATAATAAAAAAACTACAAGTGTAGATTCAAATTTATCATAGAGACATATAAATCTAGAAAGAAGATAATAAAAGGAAAAGAAGCTGAGAAGGGGTTGGTTGGTAGTTTGAAGACCAGCTACACCCTCTTGAAACAAAGAAGCATAAGCTACATATCACAAAGAGACGAAGGCACAGAGAGATGAATGCCGCTTTCTTATTGATTGATTGTTTTAGCTTTAGTTGTATTTTATTTTCCCTTTTCAATAATTAATGAGATCTAGCATTATGCTTTCAATAGATTGGAGGATAGTGATGATGTTCTTTTTGTAAATTTTCAAGATTTGTGAGATTTATTAATAATAATAACATTGAAATCTTTTTGAGTTTTTTCGATATTGTATACTCGATGATCATGAAAATTTTTAAGTCGATTTACTTAATATTTAGGAGTTTTTCAATATTTATCCTCCTTTAAGGAGGTTTTCTTCAAATTGGTTTTTCCATACCTATAATATAATTTTATTTATTTTTTAGTTTAAGATATGCATGAACATATATAGTTTTTTTTGGAATAACAACATTGCACAAAATTATTATATAAATTGTTATATTAACATTATCTATTTATTAAAAATACAAAAGAACTATTCAAAAAATTAAGAAACTTTAATCTAAAATAAATGCTCCACTTTTGGAAATGAGAGATTTTAGATAATTCACGAAAATGAATTTAAAAATATTAAACACTAAATAATTAATAATTAGGATTATTATATAATTCTACCATAAACTATAGTTATTTTTTTTCCCAATCTATCTAATTTTGAAAATTGTGCCAAATTGATATATGAACTTTTTGATTTGTTACAAAACTATCCATTATCAAAATAGTGTGTGTCCACACTGACATGATATACTAAAATGACATACATATGTAAATTATGTGCTGATGTGTAATATTAATGGCATACATGTTACAAATTTATCCTTAACTTTTATTTTCTTTACAAATGTATCTTTGTTTTTATTTATTTTAGTTCAATTATAGTTGTTATATTAAATTTCATCATAATCACTTGATTTTATTTATTATTTTAATAAGTTGGGATCACAATCAAATAAAAATTTTTACCATATATTTTAAATTTATTTTTATAAATATTTGAATAAATTTTTTACTGAAAATATGCATATAATCACATAAAAAATATTATCTAGATTTCTAAATATAATTTTAAAAATTAAATAAAGCTAAAATAAATTATAAAGTTGCTAGAACAAAGTAGCATATTTTTTTTATGCTTTTTAAGGTGAAACATTAATCTTATTGCTATTATCCTTTAAATATTATAAATAAATTAGTTGAATGATAAAATTTTAATTAGTTATTTTTTTGGTATCAAAATTTTTTCTAATTCAAACCAATCTACCATAATTTAAAAATAAAATAATTTATAATTTGGCAATTGTTACCATTAATGGCAACATATAAAATTACTCTAAATATAATTTTAAAATATTTATCATGTTAGCGTGGACACGTGCTATTTTGACCGGAAAAATTCTATGGTTACTTTGTTTTTGACCGTAAATAAATTTACAACAAATCAAAAATTCATATATATTAATTTACTATAATTTTTTAAAAAATAATTAAAATTTATGATAAAATTATATAATAACCCTAATAATTATCTTGTCTGAACTCCATAAAAATACTAAATATTGACAAACAATTAAGATCTTTTCACCCAATCTGATAATACTGAATTTGGTATCACAAGTAAAAAAAACAAAATCACATCAGGTACAACATTTATAAAGATAAGAGCAAGTGGAATGGTGCTGCCTGTCTTATATTGATGTTGATGTAATGAAATTATATTTTTGTTAAAAAAATTGTTCTTGGACTTTCAGTTTCCATCTAAACGAAAAAATATCAATAGTTGATATAGGCGGCGGGGTTCAGCGCGCGCCCAAGTATCCGGCGACCACGGCACTGTGTGGGCTCAGAGCCCACTAGGAGTATAACATTGGATCTTTTTAAAAGGCTTTGGTTGGAGAATGAAGTCGCCACCCGGATAAAACCCGGGACACACTTTACAGCAACTGGATTCCACGGAGGAAGCCCAACAGCCGTCCTCAGAGATTGGGTCCGGAAACTGGGTATGGGCTTTTAACGGCCCACCCGACCTTGCGATCGGCCTCCGTTTGTGTTTTATGTTTTATCATTTTTTATTATTTAATTATTTCTTTTATTACAAGCGTATGGGCCTCAATCAATTTCCAAATTTTATATTGTAGCCCGAGTTTGATTATTAGTCCATTTTCATGCAATTTTGGTCTGATTCATACATCCACACCATTCAACAATAATTCAAAATAAAAACAATAAAAATATAACAACTAAAATTAAAAGCACACACAAAGAAATGAGGGAGGAAAAATGAATTACAACCCAATCACATGCAAAATAAATAAAAAAAATTACAAATTAAAAACAACCTAAAATAAATATTAAATTTAATCCTGCAATATAAACCATAAGTTAAATATTCCAAAAAATAAATAACCTACAAAAAAAATACAAAAGTTAGTACAAGATAAAAATAACCAATAATTAAATCACAAATACATTAAAAATAAAGATTAAATCTAGAAATTAATTATAAATATCAAATCACCCAATCAAATTAACAAATAATTATTTCTAATATTTAAAACTATGCATACCTAATTAA
>CATIWO010220372.1:0-14057 GCA_949673435.1 Macaranga tanarius
TCTGAGTGGAGATAGTGTCTTTGCCACTTCACGTTATACAGGTTACAAAGCTTTGTTTACCTCAGCTGCAATGTCCTAATCATAATAAGTTCATATCTGAGCTCGACTTTTGAAATCAACAAGCCGTTGAAGTAGATCCGGTGGGTAATGGTAAAATAACTTATCAAATGAATGCTTACGCTTTTAACATGCAGAAAAATTAAGACTGCATCAATCCTTCTGTAGTTTAGTTCTCTCTCAGATGCTAGTACTGTTGCATGCAGGACATAGTAGCATCTATCAGCAACTTCTTAGGTATCATGCTCTGTAGTTGTTCACACTGGGTTGAAAAAGTTACCAGAAGAAAATTCTATTTCTTCCTGTAAAAATGATAAGAGAAAAATTCTTGATTTGGAATCCTAGTTTGTTAGAGTGATATAATCTACAACTTTTGCCATTGTCGCCGTTATTAAAAGAGGAAAAACATAGGAGCTAGACAATACATAAAAGCCTCAGCATGCGTTCTTTAAGTTCTGTTCTAGTCCACTTATGGTTAACTCACAGACAACACATACCTTGAAGATGAAACCTAACATCAACTATTTATGACTAAAGAAGATAACAGCAATATACATCACTAATAACTGCACAACTGTCTATGATTCTACATCTAGTATGCAATTATATGCATAACACATTTCATTTATACTGGTAACTTAGAAGTTGGTAGGAGTGTACATAAATAGAACGAAAGTTTTCTTTTTCTGGTCTCGGACTCTTAGAAGAATGAGCTAACTAATTGAAGCTTTCACGAGGGATATCCAATCTTTGGCCACTGTACAGTGTAGCCAAACCCCATATATACCTGTCAAATTCAGAAACATCAGCTAAAATTAATAGTTTTGATTTCAATATCTCAAAAGCAGCATTTTAATGAATAAAGTTTTAGCTATTTACCCGAAAATTAGGACACTTAGTGCTATAATCAACAGTATGTATTGATAACACTTGTGCTTGGATTTGCTTTTGATACTGTATCCTGCAGGAATATACCTGTGGCTTACATATCCATACTGAGGATGCATTAGAAGAATGAATCCAAGAAGAAATCCTGAAAGAAATCCTCCGATATGAGCTGAATTGTCCACGTGAGGTATGAAACCCAAGGCTAGATTCAGGGCAATGATTATCAGGAGGGTGCTAATTGCTGAACACTGAATTTTGACAGGGTTAGTAAATTTTCTTTAGCAACATAAATTAAAGTTTAAGAACTAATGACTTATTTAGCTACTGATACTTTGTGTTCTGAAATCATATGCAGCATCTGTATACCTTATTTACATAAATTGTCCAGTTCATGAGGAGCTCTGATAGCATCGATCCCAGAAGTCCGAGAAGTGCACCAGATGCACCAACTGATATTCTTTGCGTTACACTCAGAGAAGACATCAAGCTTCCTCCAAATCCGGACAACAAATACAACAATCCTATCCTCACTGCGATATTGAGAATTGAGTATCAATGGAGATTGAACATATAAAAGCCGCAGTTTTGATGTCTACAATCTACATTGTTAAGTTCTTACAAAATCCAAACTCTTCCTCAAGCCGGATTCCTATGAATAGAAGGCTGATCATATTTGTAAGTAAATGAACTACTCCAGCATGAAGCCATATGCAAGAAAAGAAGCGCCACGCTTCACCATTCTTTACTATTGCTATCGAATCAAGTGCTCCTAAACGTTCCAGCCTATGAAGAACAAAGATAATCAACGGATATTCATAACATGTCAGGTAAGTCTGCTTGCAGTGATCTGAAATGAACTTTAAAAATATGAATATTTCAAAATTCTGCAAGGAAGCAGAAATGTGTTCTTTAAAGCTCAAGAACAAGACGGAGTTATGCTAGATTTAAAGAATAAAAAAGCTGTCAGGTCTCTGATATAGGAACCAATGGAAATGGAATTGATAATCAAAATTTGCAATGGAATTAAAAGATTAAACTTGCAGGGAACAAAAAAAAACAGAGAGATGAGACTATCTCACGTGTCAAGGGAAGGTCCAAGGACAGCATTTTCTCGCAGTGGTTGGAATGAAAATCTCCCCAGATGATCATAGAAAAGACACTTATCTGCACCTGTATTTGCAGGGCAATCATTCACATACATTGTGTAAATAAACATGGTTATATTAGCAGCAAACATGACTGGAACTAGCCATGGTCGCCATTTCTCAGGGGAAGGTGGGGGAGGAGGAGGTGGCGGCCGTTTGACATAGGCCCCCACCTCAATATCTGGCAATGGTGGGCTCATGCCCATCTGCACTGATACGCAGCGGAGCAAGCAGAATCTCTCAGGAGAGGGAGGGAGAGATAAAAGGTGCAGAGAAATATATGGTTTTGAATGGTAAAGAATGAGCCTTGCTGCTTGCAAGGCTGTGGTAGTTGGGTACTTTTTTTTTTTTTTTTGTCCCTCTAATGGAAGATGGCTCAAAACGCATTTCAGTTTTTTGATCAAGTTTTAGCCCTTGTATGTGAAAGTTGCCACATGGATTACCAATTTTTTTTGTTAGTTGTGATGTTTTGAAAAGGTCCAAACATGTAAATTCTTTTTGCACCTTCTAATTCTACTGAGAGAAAAATTATAATATGGGTAGACATTATTGATCTAATTGTAGTTGAATCCTGAAATCATTTTTACTTCAAAAGTTATTGCCTAACTCAAATTTTCATGGATCTGTGCGCATGCGTACATGCGTAAATTCTGTATAACTTTGTAAGTTTTGACAATTTAAGTAAATTCCATATATCACTAATTGTTGGAATTGGCTATTGTACATACAATTGGGTTAAATTAGTTGTTAGAAAAAATTTTGCGCTTCTTTTAATTCTGCTTGAATCCAACTGAATATTAATAGTATACAATAAAAAAAAAAAACTATACATAATATGCAAAATTAACCTATTTATCAACTTTATTGCATAATTTTATGCATATAGAGAAGAGATTTAAGCAACAATAAAAAAAAATGGGATACTAGTGCATGAATTCACAATATTTTTACCTCAGTCAAGCTCTAAGCCAAATACATGTGAATCTAACTCCAAACTTTTATTCTAAAATGATCAAACAATAAATCATAATTAGTCTTCTTGTTACGAAAGGTCCTCTATTGAATGAATTGTTGATCTTTATATTGAATAAACCATAACAGTTACAAAATTGTAGTAACAGTGCACCACTTCCTCTCCTCTATAGATCTTCCATCTTCTATTGCCCATGCATTAACAGTAATTAACTAACCCCGTGACCTTCCATGTTTACGTTATGTTATATATGTATCATCTCATTTCTTGCTATAAATTCTGCCATTGCAGTCCACTCTTCACTGTCTTGATCATAGTTATTATTTTCTTGATCCCACACTCAAAAATATGGCTACCCTTTCCAGTGTTTGTGTCTTTTTGTTCATATTGTTCATTAGTATAGTGTCAGCTTTTTCATTTAAGGAAGCCAGGAATGCTGGTTTTTCTGCTGATCTCATTCATCGTGATTCATCCGTTTCTCCACTTTACAACCCGAAAAACACTTACTTTGAACGTCTGCGAAACTCCTTTCGTCGTTCCATTTCCCGGGCTAATCGTTTCAGGCGAAATTCTATCTCTGCAGAAGCACTAATCCAATCTGATATAGTGCCAGGCGGTGGAGAGTACCTCATGAGAATGTCCATTGGAACTCCACATGTTGAGGTTCTTGCAATAGCTGACACAGGTAGTGATCTGATTTGGCTTCAATGTCAGCCTTGTGACATGTGTTACAAGCAGAACTCTCCTGTCTTTGATCCCAGACGATCTTCAAGTTATCAGAATGTGTTGTGTGGTACAAAGTTTTGCAATGAATTGGATGTTGAAGCTCGATCATGTGATGCAAGAGGCTTTGTCAAGTCCTGTGGATACTCTTACTCATATGGAGATGAATCTTTCTCTGACGGGCATCTTGCCACGGAAAGAATTGGCATTGGCTCGACGAACAGCAGTAGCAAACCTGTTGGCCCAGTTTACTTCCAGCAAGTTGCATTTGGTTGTGGAACTAGAAATGGTGGCACATTTGATGAGTCTGGTTCTGGTATAATTGGCCTTGGAGGTGGCTCTGTGTCTCTTGTCTCTCAGTTAGGTCCTGAAATAAGCGGCAAATTTTCCTATTGCTTAGTGCCCACATCAGAACAGTCAAATTACAGTGCAAGCAGGATAAATTTTGGCCTTGACATAAACAATTCTGGTTCTGATAATGTGGTTTCCACTCCTTTAGCACCTAAAGATCCTGACACCTACTACTACTTGACACTGGAGGCAATTAGTGTTGGAAACAAGAGACTACCGTATACAAATTTATGGAATGGTAATGTCGAAAAGGGTAACATCATCATCGATTCTGGTACAACATTAACGTTTCTTGATTCTGAATTCTTCACCAAATTGGATTCAGTAGTGGAAGAAGCTGTGCAAGCAGAACGTGTTAGTGATCCAGATGGTCTTTTCAGCATCTGTTTTAGAGATGAAAATGGTATTGATCTACCAATTATCACTGCCCATTTTACAGATGCAGACGTCAAATTGCAGCCGGTGAATACATTTGCGAAAGTGGAGGAAGATTTGCTTTGTTTTACCATGATCCCATCTAATGATATAGCCATTTTTGGAAACTTGGCTCAGATGAACTTTCTGGTAGGCTATGACCTTGAGAAGAAGACTGTGTCTTTCTTGCCTACTGATTGTACCAAGCAATAGTCCTGAAAAATATCTACCATCTGATTGATGAATTTAAACTAATCCTTTCTTTATAAATATATATGAAATAAAAGACTATTTTGCTAGCAATTTGTATCAGTTTCTGATAGATGCAATAGATTTCCTGTACTAGTGTACCATTCTCTATAATTTCAATACCATTCTTCAAAATTGAAGAAAAGTGATTAACAATAAAAGAATTGAGACATAAACCAATGGAACATGTTGAAAATCTAAAAGCTTGATACTGAGGCTATTTTGTGATCCACAGGCTTCTTCAGGATGACAACCATTATAGAAAAAAGAGGTTGACAGGCAATTGACAATGGGAGTAGAGTAGGAAGCTGTTCCATAGGCATTAGAACAGAAGGCATGAGTTGGGTTCCCTTGACTAGTAGATATGTCAATGTCACTAAGATGAATGTTGCTGCAACTAGTGGTTTGACTACATCTTAGCTGAACTGCCTCTTCTGTTGTTGAAGTTCCATGCACACTCTTGTAGAAAATATCACTCACTTTCACTGCTGATGTCTGTCACATTAATTAACACAGAGAATCTCATATTATGTTTTGATTGAATTTGATCTATTAAAACAATACTGTTGACATGCATGGGATTTTTTGTCAATATGGAAGCTGGAGTTACTTGATTCTTGCAAACTGATCTTTGGTCACAGTAGAATTGATCAATGATGATAGGGTTGTCAACCGCATCAAGTGTAATCCCTTCAAAATATATCTGTCTAGCAAATCCAGACCCTCCCTGGAACATAAGTGATCCATAAAAATATGTTAAGTTTACTTTGATGAATCTAGCTAATTTGTTGAAATTAGATTATTGTTATTACAGTTTATGATTTAACTCCATTACTTGCCAAGTTTTGATCCTCAGTCCATTTGTTGTTCCTTTAAGAGTGCAGTCCTTCACATACACTTCTTCCACAGTATCTGTGGTTCCATCTTTTCCTAAGCTTCCAATGCTACACAAAGAAAGTCATCAAGAAAAAAGCCAACATATCTTACATTGTAATGAAAATATACTAAGAATCTGATATTATATTAAACTTATAAAATTTAAGATTAGCTGGGGACTAAACTAGCTAGTGTGGACGATTTGTTACAAAATAATTTTAATGAGTATATTTTTGTACCTTATACCATGGCCTGGTCCACATGTCACACCTGTTACTTTGATGTTTGAGGAGCCTCCTCCAATGGCAACACAGTCATCTCCTATCATGGCATGTGTCAAATTTAACCAGAAACAATTAATACAAATTGAAGTAATTAAATAGTACTGAAAAGTAAGTAAATGGAAGAAAAGGGTACCAGTTGCAATGGTGCAATCATGAATTTGGACATTACTGGAGTAACCAATTTCAATTCCATCAGTATTAGGGCTGGATTCAGGGGCAGTAATATGAAGGTTAGAGAGAAGGACATTGTTGCTTCCAGTAACGTGAATATGAACTTGTTGACTGTTCATATGTGTCAATCCACTAAGTTGAAGGTTGTTGCATTGAGAAAATGATAATGCCTGGACAGTATATACATCAAGTAGTTTTATTTGAGATAAAATAACTAAAATAGTAAACCCAAAAGTGAAGTTCAGTGATGCAAGATCCCACTGAATTTTTGTAACAATCTTCTATTAGGGTCCTGAGTTCAAGTTCTTGCGACATTAAATTTTTTTCGGTCAGCGCCAGCCACCAAGCACGAGTAAAAATAACTCATACCCAATTTGATGTGGAGACATCTTGGGCTTTCATTAAAAAAAATAACTGAAGTAGTAAGTTATTTCGGTGTAAGGCAAGTTTTTGCTTACGGTAGGTCGTCTTCCATGGTTTTCATCAGGTTTCTGCCACCAAACTGCACCTTGTCCGTCGATTTTTCCATTACCATTGATGTTAAGATCATTTACATTTGAGAAAGCCAGCCAATCCTTAAAATCATCACCATCACCACTCATGTAGTTATCAATCTCAGTTGTTGCAACAATATTTCCAAGAACCTGCAAGTTACACTCCAAACTATTAAAGAATTGACTTTTCAATTGTATCTGTGTATTAAAGAAAAGCATCTTGGATGGGATTTAACAATTTATTATAACATAAATAAACTTGACATGGTTTAACATAATAAACTTAACATAAAGTAACTTACCTGGATGTTTACTGGAGAGGACTTGCATGGACCTTCAAACTTGACAGGATTTAACAAAAATGTTCTTTCTGCTGGTATTAGTAAGCTTGCTGAAGTTATAGTACAACTACAAATGCTTTCCCAAGCCTTCAAAAAAGCCTTCATAAAAATAAACAAATTATATATGTGGCTACCATATGTCGGGGTAAAACAAAAAATTATAATAATAATCATAGCACATCCATATTCATAAGAAAATTTTTTTCTTGTTGCTTGTTTTTAATGCTAGCTTTAGTCAGGAAAGACATTACTTTAGAGTCATCTGTTTCTCCATCTCCAACAGCTCCATATTGCATCACGTCTGCAACAATACTACAAGGAATTGCTTGACTTGCTCCTTTACCTAGTACCCAGCTCGCCATTGCTAAAACCATGAACATAATGAGCAATTCCTGCTTAAAATAAAGTGTGTACATAAGCCATGACCTATCTTGTGAAAAAAAAATAAATAAATAAAACTTCTTGATTTATGGTCCTGTGACACTGAAAATAATGAAAAGTCTTTTACCTTTATTTTGCTAAGCATTGAAGTGAGATTTCTATGACAATATATGTGAACAATGTAAATTTTTTTTTTTCTCCGTCAACGAGTTGCTATGTGTTATATATATATATTAAGGCTACTGCAAGATTTCTGGGATTCTCATTATTTAATAAATACAATGAAGGCATGAAGCCATATAATAAGAAAAATAACATATTCCCAATATGTAGATGGTTTCCCAAATAAGTACCATTACCTAATAAAAATCAAGAAAAATGTGCATGACTAATATTTTTTCATGCCTAGTTTCCTAAACAAAGAATCTAAATGTTCCCATTTAAAAAAAAAATGTTTAGCATAAAAACCATGATTTAATCATTACTCCTTTGGGAATTATACACAAGAAATCTAGAGCTTAATTATAAGCTCTATAATTCATACACAAACGACATGTGGTTTCGTGGACTAACATTGGCTATGAAAGAAAAAATAACACTAGATTTAGTTTATATGGATAAATATCAGAGAATGAAATTTGAGAAGCACAAATGTAAGTGAAAAGTCATTTTATTAGAAATAAAGATGATAGTTACAACTTAATTTTATAAATTGCAGGGTGCAGAATATTTAGCAAAACGAGACATGGCTATGGTGTAAGGAGCTACATCTAACAAACATGGCTATTACAGGCCTAAAATCTCGATAAACAATTAACTTGAGGAATTGTGGACCCAGATCTTCCATGAGCATTGACGCATTTGGACATAACCTTGTTGCTACCACTTGAAGAAGCAATGTTGATATTGTCAAGTAGAATATTAGAGCAACCAACAGTTTCACTGCAAGCTATGTTAATTGCGGTTTCTGTGAATGAACTCCCTCTAAATCTTGCAAATGTAATGTCACTTATTTTGACCGCTTTCGCCTTCAAAAAAAATCAAAATAAACACTAATGTTAGAACATAAATAATGTAATGCTCAATTTTTATTTTTGTTTGAACAGCATTTTTATACGTCACCTGTTTAGCACAATGGCCTTCAGGGCAGTAAAATTGGTCAATATAGATGGGATTTGAAGTATTTGAAAGTGTAATGTCCTCAAATGTAACCTTCCTCACATATCCCAATCCTCCCTAAGAAGGAAAAAAAAGGGACAAATTAAGTGATTTTGCTTATATTAAAGGGATTATTTTATTCAAATTTGTTTCCCATTTTTTTACCTGCCATGTTTTGATATGTGCTCCATTTAAAGCCGGTCCAAAACTACAATGCTTCACATGTACTTCTTCCACTGTGTCATAATCTCCATTATGCCCCATGCTTCCAATACTACAATTAAAAGACACAATAAAGAACTTTTGTTATTGTTGGTCAAAAGCAAAATAAATGTACTAATTCAATAATTACTAAATTTAATTTAACAATTAAAACTGATTAATCCCCGTAAATCTTTCGAGGTATTTCTGAATCAATACAAACCTTATACCATGGCCTCGAATGCATGATACACCAGTAATGTTGATGTAGGAGCATCCAGAAAGAATTGCAATACAATCATCACCTACGTTTTTATACAAAATTTTTAGCATTAAAAAAGCAAAGAACTAATTAGGGCAACAACAGTGGTAGAACAACACAATTTACTCGTATATTATGTACCTGTTGAAATCTGGCAGTCCTTAACTTGGACGTTGGTTGAGTGAGTAAGATCCATGCCATCAGTATTAGGGCTTGTTTCAGGGTTATTAATGTGAAGGTTTGAGATTAGCACATTATCACAGTGAGATACAGACAGAAACCTTGCTGGACTATTTACTATTCTCAATCCTCCGACTTGAATGTTGTTGCATAAATGGAATTTCATCCCCTATACATAAAATTTTTATATAAAAATCTAAAAATGATTCCGAGAAAACATGCACGCATATACATTAAAATTATACATTTGTAGTGGGTCGATATTGTAACTTACCATAGGTCTCGAGCACTGACTTCTCTGCACAAACACATAAAAATTAAAATCATGAGCAAGAATTTTCTTCATCATAAAGATTAATTATATTGATATTAGAACAATAAATTGAGTTGAGATTAATAGTGAAGTTGACCCACCAAGGCACAGCTCCACCAGTCAGAGCCACTGCCATCAATTTGACCATTTCCAACAACACTAAGTCCATTTACTTGTATAAACACAATCCAACTACCCATGTATGGTGTACTCCATTGTGACATTCTGCTTGGTGCTACTATATTCCCTTTAATCTGCACATAATTTTTTTTTAAAAAAAATCATTAGTTACTTAAACTTGTTAATTAATTAGTAAATGTTGATGTTGATAAAAGAATAGATAAATTATTTACCAGAAAGTGAATGCTAGGGGACCTGCATGGGCCAAGAAATTTCACAGGCTTCAACAAAAATGTTCTTCTTGCTGGTACCAGTAGAGCAGATTCATGTGTAGCTCCACAGACTGCTTGCCATGCCCTCATGAATGCCTGTATTTACATATATATATATGTGTGTGTGTATATAAGATACAAATGTCACGACGTATATGGAAAATTTAATTTAGAATTTTTATTGAAAATCTGCAAATGATTCAATTTTTATATGTAAGTTTCATGTATTTACATAGGGGAATATAAATTATGTAGAAATGAAAGTCGAAATATCCATTAATTTATTGAAGGTGTTATTAAAAATGGGTGGAACCTATTAACAAATGTTATGTTACAGAAAAGATCTTCAAAGGATCAAATGTGTTGAGACTGTGGGTGATTGCATATAATTAAAGAAAGGCGGATTATATTTTAAATTTAGAGCTAAATATGTACTAATATACGAGCAAATTAAGCAAAAATACAAATATATGAAAGAAAAAAAAAAGCATGTATACTTGGGAATCATCTGTTCTTCCATTTCCAACAGCTCCAAAATCCATTACATTTAGAACACCAGAAGCCCTGCTTGACCCCAATGTAGCCATGCACAAGACTAAGAATATGGTGTAAAGACCCTACAAGAAAAAAAAATAATAATAAAATAAAGGTCCAAATTGAATTAAAATTCTAATTCAATTCAATAAGCTAAGATACCATGAAATAAGAGAGATGTCCCCCCATTTTTTGGCACAGCAAGAAGAGAAAGGATGAACAGTGAAGAATGTTAACAAAAAGTGGAAATGTAGCTTGTGGTTGTAGCAGAAGATGTCTTCTATTTATAATAATACTTATTCTCCAGAAATGGTACGTAGCTAGCTAGAGCATATCATAGTGCAGTAAATCCTCCATTTTTTTGTTCTTATGGAAAGTGATCCCTAGGATTATTTTTGCCATTAAACTCATAAAAAAAAGAAGAAAATAAATCCCATCAAATTCAATATTGTAATTTGATTAGTAAAATAATATGTTTCCATATGGATTTATCATTTTCCATTGAGAGGTTATTTTGGCCTTGATTTTTTATTACTAAGATCTGAGGATATGATAATGTTTCTGTTTATTATTTATCTCATATAGGTCTAATTGTCATAATTAAATTTTATTAAATATTATGGTAAGTTTGTTGAATGGGATACAGTGCAGCAGTAGATAAGCCAATAAATAGGCTTAATAGATTAAATTAGTTCTTTGAATTGGGACTAATTAACAACACAATAAGTGATTTGTTATTATTATTATTTCACTGATAAGAGTGAAGTAGCTCTATTTCAATGGAAAATTAACTAGGCGTGATGGTGACAAAAATAATTAAAATAGTGAAAACATAATTAAATTAATAAAGAAATATCATAGAAAACCAAAGATGGCAAGAGATGGGAACATTACCAAATAACCTTTGATAAAATAAGAAAATTTTTCACAATAATAGACTTTTAAAGCAAGCTGCACTTTACTTTTTTGATTGAGTCCAAAAAAAAAAAAAATTGCTTCAAGAATTTATGCACTTTTTGTATAATTGTATAGTTTTATTGAGTATCTTCAATTATTCAATTAAAATATGTTTAATAAATTCTTGTAAAATATCATGATGTAAATATGCACACTGGAATCATTTTCTTTATATGAATAAAAGACCTTTAAAATACAGCAAAATTTGTGCTTCTCATTATTTAAAAATATGTATTCTCCTGATCTCAACAATAGTTTTCAATGATTTATTTGTTTGTTTGTTTTGTTATGAGACATGACATAACAAATACTATATAATTAAAAGTGTGATGATTCAAAAAAATTTTGCCTATTCTGGCGTACATATTATACTTAATTATCAGATTTATAATATATATTTCAAATATTTTACATTTGACTAGTAAAAATGTGAAACATGTTCATATACTATAAAGAACAAAATTTTCCAATCATTAATAATTGCCATGTAAAAAAATGACAATTCATGATATTTTCCTTTCAAATTAAGCAAAATTTATGCAATCAGGTGGAAAATGAATCGCTGAATAACAAGGAAATCTTACTAATTACATCATCGGAATCAATTGTGGAGACAAATGGTGGAGCAAACCAGCTACTACTCATATCAACATTTTATAGAAGAAGGGGGACACCATTAAAGCAAGCCTTAAATATGAGGATATGTAGGCAGAAATTTTTTATTTTTCTTTCTTTTCATGCATGTACTTACAATTATCTGGCAAGACAAGAAGGTGGACTGACAAAGCCTTTGGTAAATCCATGAGCATAGTTACAGCTAGAAGAGAGTTTCTGTCCTGGAACAGCTGATTCCAATTGAATATTCTCTAATGTGATGTCAGTGCATGGAACATTACTGCTGCAATTCAGATTGATACCCACTTGTGTCTTTGATGTCCCAGTTGCCCCATAGTAGCTCACATTGCTTATATGAACTCCAGTTTTCTATACAATCAAATATATCAAAATTAAATTAAAACACTAGAAACTAATTTCAGAAAATCAAAATAGTTCTATAATCATTAATAGAATTGACTCCAGTTCATCAAAATAAAAAACTATGTTAAATTTGTCTTTTAATTTTTTGGACTAACACATCAAATTCAAATTTTATATATAAAAAAACGGGTGCAATAAGAAATGAATTGAATTCCATAATAGTCAGTGTTCATGTGACTATAAGATGTTGAAGACATCAAATGGAAAAAGAATAATTATCTTAAGAAAAAAAAAACTGTAATTTTTTTTCTTTTTTGGAAAGATGTATCTTAGTACCGTAGGTGGAGGTTGAAGATTGCCATAGTGTTGGTCAATAATTATTGGATTTTCCACTTCATTAAAGGTCAGCTTAGAGAACTGGACATTTCTAACATTTCCTCGCCCTACCTATATACAAATCAATAACAAATGCATTAGGTTTGCAAAACAAAATGGTAAGAATAATTGTTCTTGTGTTGATCACTTCCGATATTAATCTAGAAATTTTATGTTGCATATTAATTAATGTTACCTGCCATGTCTTGATCCTTGCTCCATTGGTTGAGCCCTGGAAGTGAGCACGATTCACAGTGATGTTCTCTACTCGCACCTCATTTCCTCCTCCTCCTAAGCTTCCTATGCTGTTTAGTGATGCATCAAATTTTATTATAAGATTTTGATGATATAGAATGCAGCATTTTCTAATTTCTTTTGCAATGTGTATGTATATATGCTTTCAAATTATTAGCACTTGCTTGCTTGCACTAGGTCCCTGAAAAGACTACTACTCACCTTATACCATGACCAGGTCCGCAATAAACATCAGTAATGTAAATACTGCTTGTATAGTCTCCAATGGAAATGCAATCATCACCTGTTGTGGTACCAATCAGTCAATCGGTAAAAGGGCTTCCTAGATTAGTATAGATTTACAAGAATTCAATACAACTGAATCCAATTTAGTCCAGTCTCATATTTAAAATTTACAAAGCTTATAATTGTCAAAATTAACCAAAGTGATGCAAGGAAACTTCAACTAATAGGCATTTTCACATTTTAGAAATATTCAGGGTATTTCTTAGAAATGTTTCCAGACTATTTTAAGTTTAAAACTCCTTTTCAACTCGGAAACTTTTTTTTTTTTTTTTACTTTTTTCTGTATAAGAAAGAAAATAAATTTAAAAAATATCTATATTTTTTAACTAAATAAATTAATTTATAATATTCATACTATATTTATTGATATTAATGAATAATTTTTTTCGATATTTATATATATTTTTAATATTTATTTGTATATTCTTATATTTTAATATTTACATAGTTTTTTCATGTTTTTGTTTTATATATTTTTTTAAAAAAAAATACTGTTTTACCATATGTGTTTCCACATTGTTGTTACCGTGCTACTTAAGTTATTATAGTTGATTTGAACATCATATGTACAATTGAGTTGAATATCCCTACAAAATCAATTTTGCTGAATGTAAGCTCATTAGAAGTGCAAGAATTAATAAATTTATTACCAGTTCCAATGATCAAGGCATGGAGGAACACATCATTAGAGGAAGAAACGTGAACTCCATCAGTATTGGGGCTGCTTTCAGGAGCTTTTATGTTTAAGAATCTGAAGTTCACATCTCGACATCCATATACAAGTATATGACATTGTGGACTGTTCACAAAGTACAAATTG
>CATIWO010220457.1:0-20037 GCA_949673435.1 Macaranga tanarius
GAAATTCTCATCATCATCTTATATATACACATTCCACAATTAATATCCACCAACTCGATATTCCTTAATATCTATAATATATATCACAATATTTCTTAATGTCTACAGAACCTAGCAACCTAGGCTTTGATACCAAGTTGAAACACCCCCACCACCATTAACATCATTAGTAAGCATAACTAACTAGTTAATGATAATCAAGGTATTCCTTGTTGAATCAGAAAGAATCTCTTAACAACAAAAATTTAAAACTTATATTTACAACACTGCATTATTGCTAACTTTATAAGAATAAGTCACAAAGTAAACACCATTCATTAATATAACTACTGATGAATATATGTTGGTGGATATAGATAATCATCATATCTTTGACTTCATCAAAATCTTAGTTTAACATTTTAATAATAACATTTCCTGATATGATTTTCCATAAATAAATAATTTATAATATAAATAGATGGCAAGGACCTTTTTGGTAGCATAACAACTCATAAATAATAATAATCGTCCATTAGTACAACATATCCATCATTTATGATCAGAAATATATTCATCAAGTGTACCAAGACGAGAGTACTAAATGCTAATAGAAATATAATCCTATACAAGGTATCTATGATCATAACATCTCTCTCTCAGAATAGTTAGGACTCTAGCCAACCGGATCAGCAAAATGATGATGGTGGTAAATTGACTGCTCCAACCCTCGCCAAACCCCCACAACCTCTCTAGCCGCTAGGCTCACAAAATAACACAATGAAAGTACAATAGGTGTCTACGGCCTATAGCAAAAATCCCAAAAAGACCAAAATGTGCAGATGTCAAATCCACATCATACTCAGGAGAGGGTGACCACTATGTTAGTGGAGGTGGCGTAAAGGACACGAAAAGTCATGCAGATGCCATCCAAGTGCTCCTTGCGGACAGTAGACTGACTGACCTCCGCCCCTATGGGCTGGACTAAAATACAAAAAATAAGCTCTGCATCTGTGTCATGATGCACTATATATAGCACTAGAGTCTCCGCCTCAGAAATCTCGTATACCATAGTAGCCCAATAAATAGTCATTTCTTCCTCCAGTGCTAACCACTAACTTAATGTGGGAAAAATTAATTTTAAAATAGTGGTGAGTAATTTCATAAGAAATTACCCAGTGAGCAGCAAAATATCATTTGATGCATAATATTAAACCAAAATAATTTGGAACCATTTTTCCCAATGATAAATCTCAAAGCTATTTAATTCGCATAAAAGAACATAATTTTTCCAAATAACCTTTCCATAAATAATACTTTATATCCATAAGATATTTAATAAAAGATCTCATCACATGAGAACCATTTAATGCTTTTCATAAATTATGTAAATAAACCTCCACTTTAAATCTTATAATTGATTTAAATATCTTTCCAAAACAACTCAAATACACTTGAGGTCTTAGATCCTCAATCCATAGTTAAATAGGATTTTGAATAACTAAAAGCAACATACTCATAATTGATTTTTTTTAATAGGTATGTCATTCAATTGTTTGATAAGGAGAGTTCCACTCCTTTTTATCATATATCATTATTATTACAAAACACATTATCACAATGGTTAAGCATATACCATTATTGTTATTAGAATATACATATATTCCCCAATTCTTCCAAGAATTGATAATAATATACAAAATCAATCTCTCTTTCTCATAATCATCTCAATTTTTTTTCTCATGGCCCACACTGGCTAGTTCATGTGATCCCTCACCAGACAATTCATAATACCTCGTATGCATAAGGTAAAAACCACAAGGATTCACCCTAAAGGCACTTCTAAATTCATGCGCTGTCCCAAAGATAGTTATCAATCGAGTGGCCAGCTCCTCTCATATATACATATAATACCAACCCTTATATATATATATATATATATATAATTCATCATATGAGTAAGGGTATCATTATGCCATTTTAATGTTCATTCTCAAACAATTACAGAAGTTTCGAACTTGATTCCATTTCAATGCACGATTTAGTCTCTTTGTCTGAGACTTTCAAATATTAGGTCAATACCTTATTAGAAGTTGTTTTTCAATCATTTTTATGTTCTAGTATATTATTCTAGTGTTCGGTTCTAGATACCATTCAAAAAATTGAAGTTAAAAGCCAAACGAGTCACAAAATAGGGCACGGAAGCGTGTGCCTGAGTCACAAAGGCATGTGCCTCTGTACAGAGGCGCATGCCTCAGCTACAGAGGTGCATGCCTCTTCCTCAGAGGCGTGTGCCTCAGCTACAGGGGTGCCAGCCTCTGTAAAAGGGCATTCGACTCCTTAGTGGTAGACACACACCTGTATGAATAGACATACGCCTTTGTACCATTGGAACACGAACTTTAAAAGAAGAAAATGTAGAAAAATGGTCCAAAATTCAAGTTTTCAACACCAATTGATCACCCATCATGCATACAACTTTAAAATATTAACCAACACTCTATAAACTACCTAAAGAGTTCTAGATTTAAGAAAAACTCATCCAAAAGTAATATTTATTCAACAAATACTTGAATCTTAAAGTAAGAGGAAGAAGAAACAATAAAATTCAATCCACTTATCAATTTCTCCTGCTGAATTCCTCTTCTTCCTTGTTGAATTCGGTTCTAAGGTTTCAGAGTTCTTCTCTTTTCTTTTTCTCCTTCTTTTCTTCTCTTCCTTCTCTTCCTTTCTCTTTTTCTTCTTCTTCCCACATTCCTAGCTATACTTCTTCTGTAGAAACTTAACAACTCCACTTGATCCTCTCTACTTTGCTCCCTCATCTTTTCTTACCTTAGTCCTTAATCCTTCTATCTTTAGTTTCTTATTTTCACATCCTTACTTTCTTTACTTAACACAATTCCTTTCTAACTCCCTTTACTTTCCTCTTTTCATTTCAATCCTTCTAAACTTTCATTTAATAACTCTCATATATATTTTAATTTAAAACATCAAACTTTATTTCTTATTTAATTATTACTTACTTCTTTATAAATAAATATCAACTCTAATTTACATCAACATAATACATGAAAATCAACTCCATAATTATTTACTAAAAATAATAACCAATAGCACCAAATCAATACAAATTTAATATCATAAAAAATTCTTAATTATCATTAATCATAATTAATACGGTTCAAGGACACGAATATTACAGTCTACTTCAAATCCTAACTATAATTACTTAATTTGGACGTGTATGAAATTAATTATGGATTTTTAATGCAAATCAGGTAAAACAGGCAAAACAGAGTCAAAAGCATGAGTACAAAAATATTCAGCTATGCTAGTCAGTCTTAACCATAAAATAAGCTAAATCTCAAAAAAATAAAAGTTGTAGAGGAAACTTTGAAGTTTCCAAAGCATCAAACTTTTCTCAAATTAGAGGTCTACAACTCAAGCTATGATTAAAATAAGAAGACTGATGCACAACTAAAATAGAACACGAATTTACAACATCAAAACCAAGCTTCAATTAACCAAAATAAATGCAAAACTTACCAAAATGATGCTCCTCAAAGCTAATAGATCTTCTTAAGCTCCCTAAAATCTTTGCTAGATGTGTAGAGAAACTTAAACTCTCCCCAAAGCTATCAAGAGCCCACTCTTCTCTTCTTCCTCTCTACCATTTCTCTACACACTCTCACCCACATATACATAAAATACACTAACCAATAAAAAATGGCCAAATATAGCCTAAGGTGTCCCCTTCCCTTAAATGTAAATTTATCCCTAAGTAAAATGATAACAACAATCTTAATTAAATATTCATAAATATCAACACAATATCACTCTACCCCCTTAATGAGCTTGGATTATTACAAAATAATCCATAACTTCCTATTGTGACAAATAACTCCTAAAACTTTCCTTACAATTTAGTCATTCTCTACCAAAATGCACATACCTAGACTTAAATTAAGTCTACTACTCTACCATGTATAACATGCATTGTATACGTCAAAAATACGTATACTAAAAGGCAGGTATTACATTAATAACATAAATCTTTAAATTAATCTTTTTTTAAATTGTTTTAAAATTTGTTATGTTGCATTATAAATCTTAAATTAATTAAATTAAAATATACATAAGACAATTGATGTGACACCTCTTCCCACTCACACCCATGTTAAACAGATCCAAAACACTAACTATCCTGTATGGAGTGATAATGTGGAGAAGCATCACTTCTAAAACAGCTCACTATAATAAAACCATATACCAGCATAAGATTAATTTATGTATGTACTAAACATTCACACCATACAACAAGGATAACTATAAAAACATTTCATCCACCAATCATAGCAAGGAAAGGATGGCAAGAGATATAAGAACTCATCCAGAAAAGGTATATGTACATATATATATATATATATATATATATATATATATATATATATATATACATATATATATATATATATACACATAAAATTATACATAAATAACGTTCAACAGATGGGGTGATAAAAGAAATGGATCAACCAAAAATATATAAAGATATACCTAAAACTAGAGTGAAACCCCATAAACCCAGAAAAGGTAACCTAACTACCCTTAGGATGTACTGCCAATATGTACACTTAAAAAGGCATCTACCATTCTATCACACAACCCTCATCTGGCAAAAAGAGGTGAGTAAGTAGTAACCAACAGCGACTACGTCTAAGTCAGGGAGACTCAGAGGCCTGATGTGGTCTTATGGGTGCTTGTGATAATTGTCAAACAACTATCAGAGAAGTTAATTATTTAGGTGTGCGAACTGTATTCTACCACAATGGGATCCACTGACACTCAAAATGATAGATTTGCCTTCGGATCGTGGCGTATGTAGTAGAGTATCTTTGTTTCTTCGCCATGCATATTAAGAGTCTGTGCCACCTAACGTATTGCCATATGTACTATACATTATTTATAGATACAACTAAGCTGTAAAGAAAAGAATTTTAAAGAAGAGAGTGGTGAGTATTTTCATAGAAAATACCCAGTAAGCAGACCGACACGACACAACTCCCGAAAATGTATAACCTAAAATGATAATATTAAAATTAAAGAAGCGATAAATTACCCTTTACTAAAACACATTTTGATGCAATAAAATAAATATTCAAGGTATGTAACAATTTAATCAACTATTTTCATTTGATAATTAAACAAATTTATAGCAAATTCAAGAATTAATATTCAATACAATATTTCAGTATAACTCATCAAAATGCATTCCATAGATTAATTCATATTCAGTCAGGTTGCTATCAATGTAGTGGGTACCAATCAACACATTGAAGGTTCAAATCAGATATGCATACTAGTATAGTAAACCACTTGGATTAGCCCCAAAGGTTTTTATAATCTCATGTGCTGTCCTAAAGATAGTAATTGTAAATCTCATAATTTTGTATCCCATATACAAAAAATAATAATCTCACATGAGCTGTTATGTCTCGAACACAATCTTACATCTCACCGAATCCTGTCGTACCCCAAGTACGACTTATTACAATCCTTTCTTATTAAATATTCTTATTTACACAAATAATCACATTTCCTAAAGTAAATTACATTTTTAGTCAAGTAAAGTTTGTTAAATCAATACACAACATAACCAGTTAATCATAATATTTTAAATTCACTTCCTGAAACACTATCACACCTAGTACAAGCTGAGGCGTTGCCCTTACACTTAATGAGGTGCCATCTATGCACTTTTGAATCATAGAGGCACTGCCCTTATGGGTTAAGAGGCACTGCCTTTTCTCTAATGAGGCATCGCTTTAGGGCCTAATTGGGCTAAGGCATCACGTTAATGGCTTGCAGAGGTGTCACCTTAATGGCTTGCAGAGGCGTCGCCTTAGTGGTATAAAGGCGTCGCCTCTGGGCCCTCAATAGGTTGAGGCGCTATCCTAGTGCACAGAGGCATTGCCTCTTCACTATATTTCAACGTTTAAATTTTTAAATTTTTAAAACATTAGACAATTTAATTTAAAGCAATTTAATCAAAAAGCAGCCAAGATAATAAATCAAACTAAAGCTAATTATAAGGTTTTGAAGAGGAAGGTCTACTCACTATGATCATTGGTTCCTTCCTTCTCCTTCCTGTCTTCCTTGACTGCTTTAGTTGATTAGAGACCAAAATTTTCTTTCGTTCTTGCTTTGGTACCATTTGGTACCAAAGTCCCTTATTTTGGCTTTGTTGGTTTGCATGGAATTGGTAAGTCATTCCTTACCCCTTCCATGCAGCTAACATGTCTCTTACCACTATTATCAATTTTTTTAATTTGTAGTTTAGTCCCCAAACTTAATTTTTTCAATTAAGTCCTTCAACCAAACTTATTTTCTATACAATTTAGTCCTACCTAAAAATTAATATTAATTATTCGAGGTACAGACCTGACAATTCTCCCCCACTTAGAAATTTTTTTTCTCAAAATTCGAGGATATTAATACAATCAACTCATCCCAAGTAAAAATAATTGTAGGTATTGACGTCTCATATCCTCCTCTCGTTCTCATGTTACTTCTTCATATGAGTGATTTTCCCATGGCACCTTAGCTAATGGTACAACTTTGTTGTGCAACACTTTTTTGATCTTTAGCTACAATTAATACAAGTAAGAAAGAGTGTATATTTAGTGTCAAAAATCACTATAGAAGAAAAAGAAATTGTAGCCGGAAGAGTAAGCATTGGAAGAGAGCTATCTTCATGTGAAAGTTATTAGGCAAGGCTAAAAATGACATAAGGAAACAGAAATAACTAGCATAAACTTCAAAAGACATACAATATTATTTAGTTTCACGAAATATGCATGAAATTAAAAGGAGATATGACATTGAGATAACAGACAAGTTGGACAGGAGTAAATACAAATGCATTATATATAATTTTATGCTAGACATGAAGTAAAAGAGGAAAAGCTTATCAGAATCGACATTATCCATTAGATGTTGAAGAGGAGCACCAAAAGTGGTATGATATAGGTTTCCATGATTGGAAAGAAGAAGGTAAGAAGAAGTTTTTTCTGATCTTCTTCTCCATTTGAATTCCTTGACAAAAAAAGAAGTTGGTTCATTCAACGAACAAGAGAAAAATGGCTTTAGCTCCTGGCATTGATAAGGGATGGATAGTGGAATTAGTTTACTTACTAGTAGGTAAGGGGGCAAAAAATAAAAACAACGGAAAGAAAAAGAGCTGAGAGTATACCTTATTGAGAAGAGAATGAATAAGGAAGAAATGAAGATAAGCAGTAACAAAAACAACAATAATAGAAGAATTGGGAGAGAGGAAGAGAATGTCAACTCTGCCTATGGGAACATCGGCAATACTTAACTCTTAAACAAAAGAAAAAATTCTGTTGGCCTGAAGGTGGTCGGTAGCATCCATAACATCCTTGGTTTTGGCAACATAAAATCCTAAACAATGCAATAAAGTATAAATATATACATACATAAATGCATAGTTTACTTAAGCAATCAGTCATTTAAACAAATGAAGCATACATAGAGAAATTAAAAAAAAAGGAAAAGAAGCAGGCAGGTAGGAATTATACCGGAGGAATGAGTGATGAAGATGAGGCGGTGGGAGTCTGAAAGAGCAATAGGAAAAGAAGGAGGAGGCAATTGCAAATCGAAAAGAGGATCCTTATCATGTTTGAGAATGGAAAAGAATTCTTCACGTTCTCTGCTCACTGACTGTAAGATTAACAACAAGTAGTAATTACTACAGGGAAGATTGCAACAGAATTTACAGCATGCAAATGATGAACAAAACCTCTATTCTTTTATATTTCCCTGTTTTAAGATAAAGAAGTTGTGACTATAATACTCTTAGGCTCTGATATAGATAAACTGTGAGAAGTGGCAGCGTCGGCAATAGAGGTAGATTAGCAGCAGCAGCAATGGTAGCAGTGGCAGCAGTACAAACATGAAAGAGGGAAGAAAGAAAAAAGATGGAAGAATATAAATGAGAGAGGGATGGAGAGAAAAAGGAAGGAGATAAAGGAGGGAGAAAATTTAGAAAAAATTAGGGCTTAGAGATGATGGGAGGGAGAAATTTTTTTTTTATTATTATTATGTTAACAAATAGCGATGGATAAAAAAATCCATCGCTATTTAACATTTACAAATTAGCAATTTTTGTAATAATGTTAACAAATTAACAACGGATTTAGTGACGAATATTTAATAGTGTTAGATATTTAATCCATTGCTAAAATATGAGCCATAATTTTTTAATTTTTATACACATATAACGACGGTTTAATGATGGCTATCAAACTCCGTCGCTAATCCGTCGTAGATTCAGGTGCTAATTCTTGGAGCAAAATTTTTGGTGGACTTTATTGACGGAAATTTTTATCTGTCGGTAATTTAGTCATCCGTCGCTAATACAATCCGTTGCTAATTTTCGTTGGTAAATCGTTGCATTTTAGTAGTGCAAGCTGAGGCATCGCCTTTACACTCAATGAGGCATCGTCTATGCATTTTTGAATCATAGAGGCGCCATCCTATTAGGTCAAAAGGCGTTGCCTTTGTTATGATGTGGCGTTGCCTTAGGGCCCAATTGGGCTAAAGCATCACCTTAATGGCTTGCAGAGGCGTCGCCTTTGTGCCACTAAAGCATCGCCTCTGAGCCCTCAATGGGTTAAGGCGACGCCTTAGTGCACAGAGGTGTCGCCTTTTCACCATGTTGCAATGTTCAAATTTGTAAATTTTCAAACCATCAGACGATTTAATTCAGAGCAATTCAATCAAAAAGCAGCTAAGGCAATAAATCAAACTAAAGTTAATTATAGAGTTTTAAAGAGAAAGATCCACTCACCACTGTCATTGGTTCCTTTCTTCTCTTTCCTTTCTTCCTCAGCTCCTTCAGTTGATCAGAAACTAAAAATTTTTTCCTTCTTGCTTTGGTACCATTTGGTACCACAGTCCCTTGTTTTGCCGTTGTTGTTTTGCATGGAATTGGTGAGTCATTCCTCACCCCTTCCATGCAGCCAACATGTCTCCTACCACCATCATCAATTTTTTTTTTCAATTTGTTAAATGGGCGATTGATACTAATTTACAGTTTAGTCCCTAAACTTAATTTATTTCAATTAAGTCCTTCAACTGAACTTATTTTTTGTACAATTTAGTCCTATCCAAAAGTTAATATTAATTATTCGGGTATGGACTTGATAATTGACTATATACACACACATAATTATCTTAATTCTACAAAATTAAATGTTAATTATTATAAATTATTAATAATATATTAATACAATTAATTTTTAGATTAATTAAACTAAAATACATTTAAAATAATAGGCTATATCTCTATGTGTTTGTATTAGAAAAAAAAACATATATTTTTTATAAGATAATAAAAGATCATAAAAATTGATTAAACCACTAATAAATGATTAGTAATTTTTTTTCATATTATTATTTATAATTAAATAAATTGATTTGTTATTTTTTATATTATAAAATACAGGATACTAACTTTAAAATTAAATTTTTTATATTCTCAATCTTTTGCTTTTTTTTAACAACTTAATTAATCTTTTATTTTTACTCACATATTTTTTTTTATATCTTTTAATATCTATGAATCTAAAAATTTAATACTTTTTAAAACTACATTCATAATTATTTAATTCTATACTATTCAATTATAATTAAAAATTTGAATAGGCGCAACTTAAATTTTTTTAGTTTTTAATTTTAAAAAATAAATGTTCATTTTGATTTACATTTATGTAAAAATTTAAAAATTATATATATTTTTCTATATTTTAATTTTTAATTTATTTTTTCAAATTTAATATTTATTCTTAAGAATTTTAATTTTTAATTTTTATTAATTCATGTCTTATATATTTTAAAATTTGATAAATT
The DNA here is from genome assembly GCA_949673435.1 of Macaranga tanarius. Lineage (NCBI taxonomy): Eukaryota > Viridiplantae > Streptophyta > Magnoliopsida > Malpighiales > Euphorbiaceae > Macaranga > Macaranga tanarius. Next base: position 9,910 of record CATIWO010220457.1, read on the forward strand.
AGACGTAATTAGTCAATTCAATAATTGAAGAATGAACTAATTTAACTGTAAAGATACCTGAAGAATTCTCAAGCCCTGAAAGGAGACCAAAAGGAGAAAAAAAAAAAAGGAAGATCAGTTAGTTAAAGAAATATAAAAATGAGTTCTTCTTCGGTAATATACAAATTGAATTAAAAACCAAATTAACGTATGCAATGTACCTCAGCATTTCCAATATCGACCTCCTTCTCTTGAAGCAAACTAAAATCTGCAATATTAAAGGTTTTCATCAAAGTAATACTGGAGATTAGAGACATTTGGTTTTACCTCAAGATTATCCATCACCATATAAGTTACAAATCCACTACCTCTACAATTGCCAGATACTTCGTTAGTAGCATCTGGAGCAACGCAGTACGACCACAGATAGGACATTTTTTGTCTGCAGCTGGGACAGATCGTATTTGGACTATCAGTCCATCGATTACCCCACCTATTTGGACACGTGTACACCTGTTGACTAGCAATTTCATCACTGGGCAGCAAAAGAGCTATGTCAATGGCAGATATAAAACCTTTTGGATTCAAAATAGACTCTTTACTCTTGGATGGTTGAAGGGAAGTCTCACTTAAGGCTTTAATGTCTCATATAGTTCCCCTATACAACTCATCATGTTGTTCTTTTTTAATAGCTTACACACAGTTCCTAATGGCAAAGACATGAGACTAACAAGGAAATCTACAAACTCCTTACTTGCTTCTGCAAATAACACTTTCTTCCCTTTCTTGTCGATAAGAAGCTTTAATTTCAAGCGGGTATTGCTCGATGTTGCCATGGCCATGCTTCTTGTTAGCTTCAATAAAACTAAGAAATTAAAGTGGCTATGTTATGTTAGGCGTTTAAGTTGATCTTGACTTATATAAAGATAGTTTTTAGGTAACATGTAAAATTGTACAAAAAGTTACTATTTTACTATTCATCAAATTACTGTTTCGACGTCCGTTTCCAACACAGCTTGGGTCAAAAAAATTCATGTAATTTTCTCATTGTCGTAGTATTTTTTTCCGAAATTTGAAAACCGATATCGAACCAAACCAGTCGGTTATATATTTTTAAAAACCAAAATTAAACCGAACGGAATCGGTAACCGACCGAACCAATCGGTTCGGTTCGGTCAAGGCATTTCGCCAGTCCCACAGGTGAAATGCCTTGGCCATTTCGCCTGTGGGACTGGCAAAATGGCCCTAAATATTCCAAGGGGCCATTTCGCCACTCCCACAGGCGAAATGGCCCCAAAAAAAGTCTGACCAGTCAAACCGAACCATAAATTGGGAATTTTTTTTAAACCAAACCACAAAAAATGGAATTTTGAAAATTTTGAACCATAATTTGGTAAATAGCCCTGTATATACAAGCATCAAGGAATACATTCATCCACCCCTTTTACTCCAAGGTCACAATTATTACAATCCCACACAAACCTTGCCATATTTCTATCAAGAATAGTTCGTCAACATCCCAGTAACTAAAATAACAGATCTGCGACTTCACTTCTGGAAAGGTACTTAAAATCAGATGCTGTAGGCACTTAAGGCAACAGCAATTCCTTTGCCTTGTTCAACGAAACATTGAAAATCTCATCCAAGAACAGAACAAAATGCACCTGCACAACCAAATTTTAAGCAGAGCCCCATAAGTTTTCGATGCTTAACCAATGTATATCATGATCCCATATTACTTCAGTTCCAGCAAGGTTTTTCATAGGATGACAGAACTATATGTTAAAAGTTTAAAGGTTCTTTAACTGTTTGGGCCACATGAATCATTTCACTGTAAATTTTGACCATCTGAATTCCTGACACAATATAACCACATAAAGGGAGATTGGTTTTACTTCTTTCACAAGTAAGATCTCTCTTGCCTAAGAACAAAATAGAAAGAGGACTGTAGAAGCTCAAATGCATGATGACAATCATAGTTTTGTTTCATTGCAGAAGCCTATGCTTTTTATAGCCGATATAGCGATGAATTTTTCCGTCGCCATAATCAAAATTTCCGTCGCTAAATGGCTTAGCGATGGAATTACGACGGAAAAATTTCCGTTGTTATATTGCTCGTCACCAAAATCTAGCGACGGAAAAATCAAATCCGTCGCTAAAAATAGCGATGGATTTGCACTATCCGTCGCTACTTCTAGTGAGGGAAGCACTTTCCGTCGTTAAATTTAGCGACAGATAGCATTTTTCCGTCGCTATGTTTAATAGAAGAGGTGGAAAGATATTATCTCAACCAAGCGACGGATGGTTGTTTCCATCGCTATTTAACAGCCAATAGCGACGAATTTGTGGTTTCCGTCGCTAAACTTGTCTGTTGCTAGTATTATTTATTATTTTTTTTAAATGCCCATCCCTAATATTGTTTATTATTTTAAAAAAAAAAATTGGTAAGCTGCAAATGTAAAAAATTGGAAACACAATAATAAATGTGTAAAAAACCACATTGCATATATTTCAATGTACAAGCTACATAAATAGCATACTGTTGATAATGTTTAAAAAAACCTAAAATTAAGTGCACAACATACATTATAATAAATAAAAAAACAACAAATAGTTCCATGTCCATATAATCTAGGTATTGTAGTCACTACGATCAGCACCTGTAACTAGATCTGGAGAAGCTGATGGAACTGGAGGTGTAGAAGCTAAAACTTGTGAGTTAGGTTGAGACCGCGTAAACATCTGCAGGAACTGCTGCATCTTCTCTTCAACTACACGTTGCACTTGCTCCTTCATATCTTCATTCATCTTCTGTTGAATCTCTTGCATTCGTAATTCGACCTTTTGTTCCACCATTGCATCCACACGTTGCATGAAACGCTCATCAGTTGCAAAATCATAACGGGGAGTAGTGGAAGAACCGCTGAATGTCTTGGGGTAAAATGTGGATGTCTGGGATCCAAGACCATATACTCGCCTTTTTTTCTTGCCTCCAACAACCTGCAAATATATCTGGCTTATATTGATCTCGGTGGGCTCTGTGCATCCTTCTTGTGACTGAGAAGCAGACGCAACCACAGACTCTACATCATCCTATATTTAATTCAAGAAATACATTAATATACGAAGGAAATAATTGTCTAGATGTTTTACAAATTCCAAAGATGAAATGCAAAATTAAGTAAATAAATTAAAAACTTACATTTATATCTTTAGATCTTTTGCCAATGAAAGTTCCATCTTTTTTTGTGTGCATCTTTTTGAACAATTCGAAGGACGTAGGGATACGTTGCAACTCTTTTTCCTAAAGACGTTTACATATCATTAGGATTATTAATAATTATTTAAAAAATAAATAATTATAAACGTTGGTAATAAAAAATAAACAAATATTTGTTACCAAAGCAATACAATGTTCAATTGTTGATCTAGATCCCCCCGTATGTGTGGAAAGGCCGGTGCCTGGTCCACTTTTCTCAGTTCGACGATTTTTTGAAGCTTGTTCACATTTTCTTTTATATTCAGGGGTATTCCAATATTGCTCCCAACTCTCGATTACATCTTTCGGTATACGCTCTTTATTTTCTCCTTTGGTTCGCAACTTGCACAACAAATCCGTATACCGTTTTGCTGCCACCCTATTCCAATCTTTCCTTACTGACTCAGTTTTTGCTTCATCCCATTGATATATTTTCTATAAAAATAGAATTGTGAGAGCATTAATAGGCATGAATGGATTATAAATGAAAAATTTTAAGCATGTAAGTTCAAAATCTAGATTATCATTTAGAACAATATATTTAAAATTTTATATACCTTAAATTCCTCCCAATAGAACTCTTTGGTGCTTTTAGGCACTAATTTCCATGTTGCACCCTCTTTGTCCAGTCTCTCTTTGAATATCAAAGAAATTCCAGTTGAGGTACTACAACTTGGTAGAAATCTATTTGAAATGCATTTGAAATAATGGAAAAATGTTAAGAGGCATAAATTTTAAGTTATTATTTATGTTGCAATAGGAATAAAAGTGAACATAGTAATTATTTTCAACAATTATGTAAGTTGCAGTAGGAATATAAATGCAAATAGAAATAATTTTAAACATACTTGCTATCTCTGTCAACTGGGAAAACTGACTTCGTAGTAGATTGTTGTGCACTACCACATGGATGTGATGAACCGGCTGGTGCTGATGCTGTAGAAGACTCCGTATCATTATGTTGGACAGCTGATGGTAATTGGTGAACATCCATGCTAGGCAGTAATCCTAATACTGGTGGTGCAGTGGAAGTAGGTGCAGCAACTGCTGGGGCAGTGAATGAAGATGCAGCAGGTTGTGAGGCATTCAAGGTATGTGCAGGATGTCGGACATTTGATGTAGGTGCAACAGGTGGTCGGGCAGTGGCTGTATGTGCTTCAGATGGTCGGGCAGTGCCTGTAGGTGCAGCGGGTGGTAAGGATTGTGCACGTGCCCCTCGACCTACCGAATTAGCTTTTCGACTTGCAGAATGACCACCTCTCATGCCTGTAATTATATAGTCTGACTTAGATGTTCTTGTTAGTGATGTGTAAATCTTAGTCTATGTGCAACACTTGACAAAAATATATATATATATATGTTGTGGTACAGTCATTAAAACAAAACTGTCTGCAACATTATTTTTAAATATTGTAGGGCAACAAGTCAAGTATCAATCAAAGCAGTCCATGTGAAATCTCAACAAGTCATTCAAGAATGAGGTTATATTGAAAAAACTGGCTGAATAATACACATATATGTTACTAGGATATTGAGTTTTCCTATTGGATAGCAACTTGGGTTGAAGCTTTGTTATTTGATGTAGTATCACCGACAAAAATTTAATAACCGAGTCAAGACTGGCAAAAATACAGCAGCATGACAATCATGATCAAAATTTCTTCAACTAATTCATACATATAAAAGTAAAGTATAGGCTCAGAGTTTAAGCTCTTTCACTTGTCAATATTACCAAATCAAAACCTGAGTTTCTAAATTACATTGAAAGAATTGCCATTCAAATTCTTAATTCTTGGAAAGATAAACACCAAGTCATGTTCTGTGAAGAGGCAAGAAAGGTATCATCTACATATATATACATTTCTTGAAAATTTATATTAATAGTGTTTAATTTCTGGACTAATTAATTAACTATTAATGTTTGTCTTTTGTTGCTTGAAACAGTTCACTTTCTTACATTTATGAAAGGACTCGTATCAATAGGAAAATTTTTGAAGATAATTAGAGTTAACAACCAAAAGAATCTGATTCAAAAAGGAAAAAATAATGAATTATCGAGATCATACAGCATATATATGGATACTCTCTGGTGTAAACATTTTCCCCCATGAAGTAGCCCTTTCCAAATTGCTAGCATCCCAACACAATTCCAGTGGGATTTGAACTTAGAATTTCTGTGCTACAATGCAAGTCTAAGGAGTGTGTGTGTGTGTGTGTGTGTGTGTAACTTCTAGTAATTAAATTGATCTTACCTGAAACATTACTCCAAACCAAGCCCAAAGCTTAAACATGTGGCAAGGAACAGCAATGCACAACTGCAAAATAATTAAAAATGTCTCAATCATATATAGCACATATTGCTATAGCAACTGAGATGCAGTAAAAGGCCTAAACTATAAGCAAGTGAGCTCTTTACTTGTCACTATCACCTACTTAAGTAATCAGTTGGCATCTTTGTGTATTCTTTAAATCCAAGCAATATTATGATAATAATTGATAGTGTCCTGTTCTTGACAATGTCCTGTTCCCAGTTATTCTACAATGGCAGGCATTCATCATTAGTTCTTGACAGTCCCTAAGCAATTAAATATGTCTCAATCATATATAGCGCATATTCTACAATGCTCCCTAAGCAGTTTTACAGAATAAGGTTTGGAGCATGAAGTCAGTCCAGCCCCAACACTGAGGAAAATGTAATAATCCCCTATACATAAGGTTTCAACTCACCTAAAACAGATGCACCAGAAGAAAAACAAAGGCAGTCCTAAAGCACACTTGCCAATAATAAAGCAATGAAAACAAACATACAATAGTTAACAACAATTCACAACAAAGTCTTGATGTTGACTATATCTAACTGCATAAAACCATAAGAGAATGCTCAGTGAGATAATAGGTAGGCAATCAAAATCCCAGAGATGTAAGCAGGTTGGTCAAGTTAACATCAAAAGCCACCATGACAGCTTTATAAATCAAATATAAGCAGGTTGCTCATGTTATTTGCTATTTATTTTATTTAAAGCAAAAGTAGCACATAACAATCTAACATCCCAGCCCGAAAAGAGAAAGAAAAACCCTTACAAGTTCATTTCTAAGATATAAATATATTGTAACCAGTTGTTGTGCTCAAGATCTATGTAAAGGCTTACCTTTCAAGTAGAATTCCCTAAAAGTATATAAACAAAATTGAATAAGCGGGACAATCACTTATTGTCCACATTAGAGCAGCCCTCATTTGAAAATTTTGCTTCCTAGAAATGTCATAAGTTTCAACTCTAACCTCCCATAATTTTTTCAACTCCGCAATTAGAGGTTGTAAGAACACATCCAATTTCCCTTTCGGATTTCTTGGCCCTGGCACAATTAAAGATAACATATATTCATCTTTCATGCACATCCATGGAGGTAAATTGTACGGTGTCACAATGACAGGCCATGAAGAGTATTGCTGCCCAGATTGACCAAATGGATTAAACCCATCAGTGCAAAGACCCAAACGAACATTGCGACTTTCAGCTGCAAAATCAGAATGCATTTGATTGAAATGTTTCCACGATGCAGAATCTGAACAATGACGCATAACACCGTCTTCAGATACATGCTCAGCATGCCACCTCATATCTTTAGTTGTGGTAGTAGAGTGCAGCCTTTGTAATCACAGAGTCAATGGAAAGTAGTACATCTTCTTATAGGGAACATTTATCTTTCGTTTATGAGATCCATGACTTGGCCTCTTAAATCGAGGATGGTCACAAAACTTGCACCTTGTTAGTTCACTATCTTCTCCCCAATATATCATACACCCATTGTTACAACAGTGAATCTTTTCTACTAGTAAACCCAAACCTTGAATCAATTTTTTTTGTCCTGTAGAAGCTATGAATCATCACATGATCTGATGGTAGCAACTCTGACATCAATTGACAAAAATCATCATTGGCACGTTCAGATAAATGGTGTTCAGATTTAATGTTCAACAATCTAGCAACAGCAGATAATTGTGAATGATTTCCATTTCCAGGCCAGCTCTCTTGATCGGCTGCTTGCAACATTTCATATAATTTTTTAACTGCTTGATTTGGTTCCTCTTCCATTTCTAGATAATTAAAGGAAGGACCCGCAGCATCCATTACCATATTGTGGTAAGCACTATATGATTGAGCATCAGCCAATCCCATATCTCCAACTTCATTCAAATGGACATGGTGATCCACATTATCTGTCATAATAGGTTCAACATGTTTATACCAATTATAATAGCCATGGACAAATCCATACTTTGCTAGATAATATCTTACAGTATCAACATCGTGAAAACTGCGATTCTGACACCTAAGTTGATCACATGGGCAGCTAATCTTATTTTTATCCATTAATTCTGGATGACTAAGTGCAAAACTAATAAATTGCTCAATCCCAACTTCAAACTTTGTAGTCAAACACCCATTTTTCATCCGATTATGAATCCACTGTCGGTTCACTCTCATTTTCTCTTATTATTGTGCCAATTGGATAAATAATAATTCAAAATTAAAATATAATTTCTATACTTTTAACCAATTAATGAAAAACAGATAGATTATATTTCAAAAGACCACAATCTGGATACTAGGCGTCTTATGGCATTAATGCAAACGAACCATTACTATAAATACGACAAAATAATATAATTCAAAAAACACTTCCAATAAAACCTTCCAAAACACCCTACTACAAGATTCCCTGCATAAAAATGCACTTCTAAAACACATTAACTTACAAATAAAGAGAAAGAAGAGAAGCAAAAGACCAAACAAGTATCATGCAGTTTTATTTAGAGAATCAATTAGTATGAACAGTTTCAACATTTAAAAATCTCACATCAGATATACAACTAATTCAAAAAAAAATAAATTAGTAATTAAGCCTTACTTCTAATTGTGTGCAACCAGTAAGTAACTCCTCCAAATCAGAATTGTGAATAGGCCGCCCTTTGTTTTCCAAACTAACACCAAGTATAAACACTTGAAGCACAATTAGGCATTCACATTCCAACACTTAACCATATTCATGTAAGTTCAAAGAAAACAAAAGAAACAGCAACCCATCTCAAAATTAACAACTATTGATCATAATACAGACCAAAATTAACTGCAGATAATATTAAACCAACCCATCTCAAAATTAACAACTATGATCAAGATCCATTTGCAAGAAATAGCAAAGAAATTCTTAAAACATTCATAAGTCATATCTTAAAACATTCATAAGTCATATAAACTATGGATAAATTATTTTTATAATTTAATTCATTTAATTTTATACTGAAAAAAAAATTAACAGTCACTAGCTTGAAGTGCTGAACCAAATCCAACCTTAATTAATATGTTACTGATTGCATTAAAATTGACAAGAGATTAAAAGGAGCATTATTTTTTGATGACATCTCAAAATGCTAAAAACAAAGGGCACAAAGAGAACTAATTAAACTAGAGGTTAATAAGACAGCAATCTTACTCAAAACAAGCAAAAATGTTTCTTTGTTTTCCTTAAAAAAAAAAAAAAAAAAGGCATTTGTGTTTATAATTTGATGTAAATAGCAACAATCAGACTGACTTTACAATCTCTCTCTTTCATTTTTTATTTTCTAGCAGTTAATTAAACAAAGCCTTGAGGCTTAATCCCAATGCCCAAACACTTGCATTATTAACTGCCAAAATTAAAAAAAAAACACCTCACAATCAAAGGGTCAATTTCATAACAAATCTTGATCTTACTAATCTATTTTCTAATAATTACTAATAAAATATATTTTCTTTAGTTGATGTTTTAGACATACAATAGTACTTAAATTTTGATTATTGATTAGTTTTGTATTAAATTAAAATTTTTAGATATATAATTTAAATTTAAAATTTTTTTGAACATTTAAACTAATAGGTGCCTGGGATGATTAACCATAGGTTGGGGTCGCTCCTTCACGATGAAGAAGCTTAAAGCATAATAGACAAGTGTTTAGCACCGCTGCTGCTACTTGTCTCAAAGCATTTCTCCACCAAGCCCAATCACCTAGTTATGCCTTTACACATGTCAATCACCCACATCATTGCTCTAAACTGGCCAGCACTTAAACAACAAAGTACACTCAGTCGCTAGTCTCATAACACACTCCCAATACACATGTACATGTGATTGCTGCTATTTGCTTGTTTATATATATAAATATATATACTATCATATCATATCACAAGAGCTCCTCTCATCTGCACCAGCAGCCCCATATGCATAAACTATTAACCATGGAAAAATTAGAAACAAAGAACAAGAAAGTTGTTATGAGAAGATCAAGAAAAGGGTGCATGAAAGGGAAAGGAGGACCAGAAAATTCACTGTGCACATACAGAGGAGTGAGGCAAAGAACATGGGGCAAATGGGTTGCTGAAATTAGAGAACCAAATACAGGAAACAGGATTTGGTTAGGTACTTCAATACTTCACATGAAGCTGCTAAGGCATATGATCAAGCTGCCCTTAAACTCTATGGCTCTTCTGCTACACTTAACTTGCCACTAACCTACCACCAACGCCACCAGTTAACATATAGCAGTGGTACCACTACTACTACTACTACTCCAAATGGCAGAAGTTCTAGTCAAGATTATGCTGGTACATGCTGCAATGATAATGATCAAGTAGTGGGTGCAACAGGTAATTTATTGTTGTCATCAACAGGTACAGATTCTTCTACCACAGGTGGAGTTAGTGGTGGTAAGAGTTCAACTAGTTCATCAGGTGAACTTAATGTTTATTGGCCTGATGAATTTGGTATCTCTGAACATGATCATTTCTTGGAGACTAATAATGCTTTTGGAGTTGCTACAGTGGGTGGTGGCGAAGGTTTCAATACTTGGG